>JAWQFJ010017283.1:0-59329 GCA_034096865.1 Theodoxus fluviatilis
CCAGTCCATTCCTACTCCCAGGTGGGGAACGACCAGAATTTTGATCTCCTTCAACTGCTTGATTGTGTTCTGATGATATCTACCCTCTGACCTTTCTTAAGAATTTCAAAGTGCCCAGCAAACCTGCAACAACTCTTTCTTTGTTGCCTTGCTTAGGATTTGCACCTCTAAATTTGTGATGAAATATTTTTACTGTGTCCATGACTTATCTTCAAACTTAGCTGAGGTGGTCCAAAACCCTAATTCTTAAATGTTATCACCGCAGCAAAATGTCACGTTGGTTGTCAGTCGGATCAATACACAATGAAATGCATGAATTCCTTTCACAGGTAAAGCAAGTCAAAGTAACAAGACTGACAACACAATCTCTCATTCAGAAACACAGCTCGCTCACTCTTTTCTAATAGGTTAATATTTTAGAAAAACAGTTTATCAAAGCTCCAATTTTTATGACAATAGATATGCCGATTGAATCAAATCTCTGATGAGTATCTCAACTGTTACAAACTTTTACAAATGATTCAAATCTCGGACGGACGTCCTGACTTATCTGGATAGATTCAAATCCCGGACTTTGAGCTCCCAATTGTTACTCGACGGGGCTCTTGATCTCTCACTTAAGAGAGATTGTCTAAGGGGTTGTATCTTGCCGTCTTGTAACATCCACTTTCTTTCCATGCAATCAAGAGGTGAACGAGACTACACAGAGAAGATAAGTAGGTGGAATTTGTTTTTAAAAATAACTTTAATAATATGGAAGTAATAATGATAATTCTTAATATAATTAAGAGTATCAAGTTATACCATGTTTAGCCAGCCAGCCTTTCAATGGTTACACTTATCTGTGAGCGTTCAATTCAGCTGATCACTGATGAGCGTAGATCCCTTTCAACAGGGTTGTAGATGGATGATATTTTAGGGCCCAGGGGAGATGGGCCTGCCCAGGAATCTTGAATTTTGGTGCTTGGGAAGGGAGGGTAACGTCGAACGTCTCCCCTCCGCATTGAGGCTGTTCGTAGGTCAGCGTGACGCTGTTTGTGGGTCAGGCATGACGCTGTCTGTGGGGTAAGCCAAGCGTGGCAGCCTGATAACTGGTCTTTTGGTGGAGGTGTCGAATCA
Organism: Theodoxus fluviatilis; assembly: GCA_034096865.1. Classification (NCBI taxonomy): domain Eukaryota; kingdom Metazoa; phylum Mollusca; class Gastropoda; order Cycloneritida; family Neritidae; genus Theodoxus; species Theodoxus fluviatilis. The sequence goes on from JAWQFJ010017283.1 coordinate 1,120, forward strand.
TGCCCATCCCAGTGGACTGGACCCTTGATGGATGGCGTCAGAGGAGTCTTGGGAGGCAGCAGGGCTATGGGTAAGGGGGTTTCTGGCGTTCCCCCTTTCATCTCCTGGTTGACCTTGGGCACAGTCACAGCGTGAGCACTGCACGCCCAAGAGGTAGGGGGTAAGAGAGAGAAAGAAAGACGGTGGAGGCTTTATAGTTTTGGGTGCCGTCCACTGACCAATCACACTTTTGGCACCATCTGTGCAGTACCACATTAGTGTCTTTGTTCTCTCCACTGACAAATTCTATTCTCGACACAATCTGCGCAGCAGAATGTTAGCGTCTCTTTGTTCTGTCCAATTGTCACGTTCGGCACCACATTCCAAGGCCTTGCTGGTTTCTCTAAGAGAGCTTTGAGGCTTGGCTGGCTCTTAAAATGGACAATGAACCGACTTAAAATTTAAATTCTCAACTCAGAACAGTGTGTGCGCGTGCGCACGTGCACTCGTGTGTTCATATTATATGTTTGTGAGCGCGATTGCTGGTGTGTTTGCGAGTTAACTCGCTCATGTGGTTGTCTGTTTGACATCCTGACAGCTTGCCTGCGAGGCCACCTGTTCGTCATTCTGCTTGCCCGCGCACCTGGTCACCCCAGCGAAGCGACAATGGAGCGACTCGATATTGAAACATTTCTTAAGTTTAAGACAGCCATGGCGGATAGTCGATGGTTGTGGCACACACAGCAACGGAGAATTATTGAACGCTACTGCGATGAGAGTTTCGCCTGGAATGGTCAACGTTCAATGCCTGAATCACCCACCCTCTGTGGCTTAGAAAGAGATGGCTTCGAACAACGCGTCCCCTGTGCATCCCTACAACCACAAGGTTAGGACAACTTATTAGTCTCTCAGGGACTTTTGAAAAGAAGAACATTGAAATTTTCTACGACAGAAAGCCCTACACACGACAGTAACGCGGAGTGTATGATATACGGAATTGTAACACATCGCGATCGTCGGTTTCAAAATAGAAAAGAGAAGAAATTCCAGGTATTCATAAAGAGACCAAGAGAAATGTACCTCTTAGTTATCTAATAAGTGCAAGTGTTACCTTAACGTTTACTGTGGACAACATTTTCTGGGTGCACAAAAACCACCATTTGTTATTGCCATTGACTAGGAATTACGAACTTATCAATCGTCGACGACTGTGATTGAACACCCTAAAGCATTTGGAACGGTTTCACGCTATCTTACTTGAGTCACAGCTGCGCAAGCAGACCGCCGTTGTATGTCAAATTAATGGGCACTATTGGCAGGAAACTTCCCACAATTATTGACAAATCGGGCCAGCACGAACGGGGCACAAAAGGAAAATCCACAACAAAAACTAATAGCACGCCCGTTTGCTCAGATTCTCAATATTAAATGTTAACTACTTAGAAATTATAAAACAATTCAGACATAGAGAGTTTAAACTCTGAACATATTTAACAATATTTATATAATATATAACAAATATTAGAATATTATTACTACGTCTTAACAGTTCATTATCACAGTGTCTGCAGAACTCCTTGAGTGTACGCCAAACCATTACGTAATGTGAATTTTCCGAAATATTGGAGTCTGTGGATATACTGTCGTACGGCCCCCCAAAATTGACAGCAAATATCACGTAACTACGATTATTACAATTCAGAGAGAGAGAGAGAGAGAGAGAGAGAGAGAGAGAGAGAGAGAGAGAGAGAGAGAGAGAGAGAGAGAGAGAGACTCGAACTCGACATATTTTATTGTTAGGCCACCAGCCCGTACAACAATGATTATTTGTTTCATGACTCAATTGAATTAGGATTGTTATCTTTTTCTCTCTTTTTAAAAGCAAAATACAAATATGCTGCCAAGTTTCTAATCACATCTTCATCCTGCGATAAAATACCCACCAGGTCATCGGTATCAGTGTTGCGTCTAGAACGTATGTATCTATTTCTCAAATCTGCAAAATGAGAACCTTTGGACAAAAAGTGTATCTCGTTTTCCGTCTCTTGATGACATGATGGACAAATAGCAGGACTGTCAGTACAGTAACGTAATCTACGGCACAATGAGTCACTTATTCCTAATTTTAAATGAGTGATCATCTCTAAAAACCTTTTTATCTGCACTGCATAACAATCTTTCCAACTCTCGATTTCTTAAATAGGCGATACATACACAGAAGACCGATCACTATCCACCAGGTTTTTTTTCCATGCCTCATTAAATTTGTCAATGAATCCTTTCCTTAGTGTCTTGACGAAACTTCGTTCTTCTGAGACACGTTGTTTAGTCCATTGTTCTTCAAAGCCATATTCAATTAAAAGACGTCTTACTTTTGTTGCCCAGTTATTGCTATGAACTTGTTTAACAATCCTGTTGTATGCTAATTTGAGTAATCTGGAGTCTTCCATTTTCAACAGTTTCAGCCAATATTTCACCGATCTCAATTTCGCATTGATATTCAGTGGATACCTTCCAGTCTCCCCATATACCATGGTATGTGATGTCTTGATACTCACATTTAATAACATTTTCAAGGCATGCATATGTACATTTTCAATCACTTCACAGTCTCTTAGACCCCATATCTCAGACGAGTATAACAGAATCGGTTGTATCTGTGCATCAAACATCAGAAAGAAAACATGAGGGGACACAAAGTCTAATTTGCGTATAAAACGAAGAATTTGCATCACCCCTGCCTTGCCTCTGTCCGTCAGATTTCTTAAAGCAGTACTTAAAAACAGTTTTGTGGAAAACATCATGCCCAAGTAGCTATATTAATTTGTTATCTCGAGACTTTCTGCTCCCAGTGACCATTTTTCGTGTCTTGCAACATGCCCTCCAAATCGGAAAATAACTTTTGTTTTGACAGGATTTACAATTAATCTAAGCTCATCTGCTTTATCTATGAAGGCATATTTGATTCTGTAAGCCAACAACCGAGTCTGCTATCAATTCAACATCATCTGCAAACAAGAGCAGGTACAATTGGTCAGTGTTGGGCAAGAACTGTACACCGTCTTTGCCCAACTTCTTAACCTTTTTTGTAATTTCGTCCATTATGTAACAAAAATATCGGACTCAAATTGCAGCCCTGTCTTACCCCCATGGGACATTCAAAGTAGTCCGTGAGGCCATCATCGCACTTTACACAGCATTTAACAGAATTATATATACACTGAAATATTTTTTAGCATATTACCCACAATACCATAGTTTTCGAGGACTCTCCACGAAACATTTCTATTTACACTGTCAAAAGCACGTTTACAATCAACAAAAGCTACATACCGTTTTTTTCTTTCTATGTAGGTACCTTTCTACCGCAGAATGCAAAGTAAAGATATCAACGGTAGAATAACCACAGCGAAAGCCGGCTTGTTCCTCTGCAATCAGTTCGTTCACCTCCCGCTATAGCTGTAGTCGTTGGCTCAGTATACTAGAAAACAGTTTGCCGAAAACGCTAAGAAGTGATATCCCTAGGTAGTTTCAGGGTTTCCAATCGCTCCTTTTTGTCTATTGGTATAAGGAAGGCTTTAGAACAGCTTTTTGGGTAATGCCTCTCACAAAACATGCGATTCAGCAGCCTACACAGAAACGGTATGACATTGTCCTGAATTTTAATTATCTCCCCTGTAATTTCGTCAGGACCGGCGAATTTATTTACATAGTCAATGAAATCATTGTCCGGTAATTTTGACATCAACCCTTCGATGTTCCATGTTAAAAAAAAAAATTATTGATAGTCTGGGACTGACCGTCTAGCTGGGTGGTGGTGCGTCGTTCTCTGGAGTCGTTGTACGAGCCTCGGCCTTTTTCTCATATTTCTGCCTGGGTTTCACGGATATCATGCCCAGACCCCGAGGCCCGCCCGGAGTCTCGGGCCTCACGCTCGATATTGTTAGCAAGGTCGCAGTGAGCCTCGCTGCCCCAGCGCAGGGCCGGACAGCGACTCCCGCATGTCTCCGCACACTGCGGAGGTCGTAGCGCGCACCAGCCTGCTGACTGTCGGGAACTTGTGCCTGTCGTACCGGACATTTCGATCCAACAACATCGGCGACTACTAGTCGTCCACCCTTGTAGAAAGCAGTCTTTCCATCCTCCCGCAGCTCCTTGAGTCTCTGCAGTTGTCTCTTGGTCAGGTCTGCAGCCAGTCGCACCTTCAGCTCCCGCAGTTTTGCTCTCGCTGCGTTGTCCCTCAGTAGAGTTGATGCATCTGTTGGTCGCGAGAGCTTGATGACGATGTGTCGTGGCTCACGATTTGCACGAACCGGACCGACCCTACGAGCACTCTGAACATCTTCTGCCTGCCACGTCTTGCACGTGAAGTACTTGTTCAGAAAACTGATCACTGTGGCTTGGCATTGCTCGTATGTTTCGTCCTTTTCTTCCCTCACTCCAATTATTCTTACATTGTCTCTTCTAGAAAAAGCCTCAAGTTTATCAATTTCATCTGTTCGGGATTCTATACATTCATTGTACTTCCTGCTGTCATCCTTCAGTGATGTTATGTCGCGACTGTTTTTACGTTTTTCTTCCTTTAACTTTTTAAACTCGTGGTCTACGTCTCCTAGCCTTTTACTAATTTCATTTTGCGCCCCCCTCAAATCTCATTGGGACAGTTCAAGACGTTCGCAGTGTTCTCTAACCTGACTAACATCACCTTGCATTGTGGCTAGACAGTTTTTGATTTGCCTGACTTCAGGCAGCATCAAGTCTTTTAAATCATCTAGTTTGGCAGCAAGGCTATAGAGACTTTCTGGACCAGGTTGCGCCCTACTCCGGCGATGTGCAGGAGCACAGTAATCACAACAAAACCCACCATGCCTTTTGAAAATATGTAGCCGGAGATGAGTTTGGTGGCACGAATCTTTCCTTTGCCTCCACCAAAAATCCCGATACGAGCTCGGTATTCATCGAGCGCTGTCCCCATTCTAAGTCTCTAATGAGAGAGAGAGAGAGAGAGAGAGAGAGAGAGAGAGAGAGAGAGAGAGAGAGAGAGAGAGAGAGAGAGAGAGAACGAACGAACGATTTATTGATCAGGCCTCCGGCCCTTTTCAACTGATACAGTGCATCATGAGATCTACTCAATCGAAAGATATAATGATACTCTCTCCTTCGGCAGGTTATGTAGCAATCTACTCCGTATAGAAACTATTAAGTTCAGGCAAATCTATCTTTTCCCTTTTACGCATTAGTGCTTTATACAAATAAATGTTTGTCGATCTTATGACATACTTTTACTTAATGACATGATGGATTCGGTTGGGTTAACGCAATTTCCGTCTAGGAATTTCAGAATATATTTTTTTCTCAAATCGCACAATACGGGACATCTGAGAAGAAAATGCGTTTCAGTTTCAAATTCTTCTCTGCACAGAGGACATAACATTGCCATTGAATCAGGAACGTATCTCCATTTATGGGTGTACAGCTCAGAAATACTTATTCGGAATTTAATAAATACATCCCTGATTTTTTCTTTGTCATACAGATATTGCAATACACCCCATTCCTTCTTGAACTCTCTTTAAAACTATACCTGTTAGTCTGTTACTCTTCAGTATTCTTTTCCCCCAATCTGTTCGTAACTTGTACATCAGTTTTTCCTTAATTCTCTTAAAAATCGCAGTATCATCACTGACTCTTTGTTCGGTCCACACCCTCTCATAATCACAGTCGATCAAGATGCGTTTAACCTTGGTGGCCCAATCATGGGATGTATATAGCATCATTTTGTACACTTTGTTTGGCAATCTAGTTTCATCCATTTTAAGAATATTCAACCAGTATCTGATCACACATATCTGGGCATTCACATACAGAGGGAATCGTTCCGTATCTCCATATACCGCATCATTAAGAGTGCGAGGAGAGATATTAAGAAATTTCTTAAGTGCATAGAGATAGACACTTTCTATTAACTTACATTCATTTGTGCCCCATACCTCTACTCCATGTAGACGAATGGGCTGAATCTGTGCATCGAAGAGCTTGCAAAATATTTGGGATGTTACGTGGGCTACTTTTCTAAGTGCTTTAATCAAAAGCATGAGTGCAGCTTTAGCTCTACATGTAACATCTGTTTGAATTACAATTGTACAGAGTTTGGTAGACAGCTTATTGCCTAGGTACCGGTACTCACTGACTACTTCTAGCTCTGTGTCCCCGAGGGAACATTTCTCGTGCTTAGATAGATGTCCTTCTAGTCTATATACCACCGCCTTTGTTTTTTCCGTGTTGATAACAAATCCTAGCATAAACAAGTTTGAAGGGTTGGGAAGTTCCTGTAAATACTTTTTGTCTTTGCTTTGGCCCGTCGTAGACGTTTAAACCATACACCAGTTCCTGCCAGCCCACCCCCCAGTGCTCTCCCCTTTTGCATGAGTACACGGTTAGCCCCTCAGCCTCTACTCGCTTGTTGAAACCATGTCTTTGACAGACGGAGATGGGCGAGCATGCTTTGAGGTTGGACGATGTGCGAGGCACAGTGCCGAGGCTCTATCCCTGGGACTGAAAAATCTGGGGTTATTTATAAGTCCTAGCCTGTCAGCAGCTCACTTTAAATGGTTGACCTGATTCTGTAGACCAATAGGAGTGTCTGCTAGCAAGGCAATATCCTCAGCAAAGAGGAGAGCGCTTAGGTCTGTGGTGTTTGGAGGTAATTGAATTCTATGTTTGCTGTTTGCCGAAATTTCATCGGCTAAGGAGTTAATCAAGAAAGAGAACAATATTGGACTGGTTTTCCCCTTGTTTAAGGCCCATGGTCGATTCGAACGAGTCAGTGTACCACTGACCAGCCACGACAAAACCAGTGCTAAGTCGATTTTTGAACAAAATAGGGTTTTAATAATTTTGAATTCTGCATTCCTTTCTGTTTGTTTTGATATAAGAATAAACAGTGTGAGTTAATTAGAATAGGAGTTACAGGCATTTCAAGTTGGGTACTGAAGCAGCGGTCATTTTGAAAAAACGGACTCAGAAGATTTACCTTCTTCAGATATTAAACACCTTAGCAACGGTATTTCAAACTCCGTTTTCAAAAATGGCTGACCTTATTTTTATTTGACATCCACAGAGCAGAAACGCCGAGAGAGCGGCCTTTCTAACGGTATATAACATGAAGGGGTTCTGCAAGGGTTTAGGTGTGTTTATTGCGGCGAAAATGAGACAATTAACGCTAATTACAGGGAGCTTTTGAAACAATACATAACACAAAAATCTTTATTTTACCATCAAAATATAATTCTTCAAAATGTTTCCTTTGCTAGCATGATAGTTTCAACCATGTAGAATCTATTTTTATGAAAAAGTGAAAATCACCCAGATTGACCTAGAACATAACAAAAGATATGTCTCGAGACAGTGTGGAACATGCTAAGACGGGTGTTGGGATGACTTGAGGTAGGGGGATCAAACTCATACCACCACAGCCTTGAAGCTACCCTGTCTAGAGCATCGACGCAAGAGGGGGGACATGATCGAAGTCTACAAGTACTTGCATGGCATATATCGGACACAGCGCCCCCAGTTCTCTCTCTTCACTGATAGAGACTCCAGAGGCAGTAACCTGAAGCTAGACAAGCCCCGCCACAGACTCAGTGTCCGAGGCAACTTCTTAAGCGAGAGGGTAGTGAGCATCTGGAACAGCCTGCCAGACCAAGTCGTGACGGCACCATCTGTGAACGCCTTTAAGGCCAGGTTAGACGCCCACTGGACAGACCTCCCTTCTATATACGAACCAGAGTGCTACTTGTAACATAAGGGCACGATCCCACATGCGTGCTAAAGTTTGCCTAAAAGTTACAACGAAGACGACCCCAGAAGGATGAACAGGCCTTAAGGCCTCAAGCATCTTACAAGTACAAGTACAAGTGCATGTGTCTCATTCGTAACCTCCGTCATCATGTTGAATACGTCACTGCTGTCATTCGTGTTAAAACACTCTGTTCTGGTTATAAGATCTCCGCATATTAATATGGCATAATCTGGATAATCAGCTGTTACCTCAGACAAACACTTTTCAAGTAGACAGATACCATCAGAATCGTCAGCATTCTCATAAAATGGTTAACCTTTTGGAAAACAGCTCTAGTTGAACCAAGTAAGACCCTATCCACTCGAAATATCAACATATCATTGAAAACACAATCAACTTTTCTGAAAAAATGTGCAGCCTCTTTTTTCACTAGACATAAGAGACCCCCAGGCATTCTACCTTTAGCAGAAATTTGTTATGCAGGTGCCACAAACTCAACGAATGACTGAAAACAGGCGAATTCATACCTCTCAACAAATGTTTCAAATAAACAAACGCACAAAAAGGATTCGAGGTACAACAAAAACTCAGGGTCATCAACTTTGGAAAACAGTCCATTTACATTCCATGACAATAGTTGGAAGGAGTGTCTGTTACCTTTAAAGGTTAGAGCGACGATTCCTGCTTTTATCCATTCCCCGTTTTGACATGGAGTCGTGAAATTGTGAGGGGCGGAATTCATTGGGTCTAAAAATAATTTGTTTCCTGGCACAGACCTGGTAGTCTAGAAGCTGAAATCTGTAGCTTGCAAAAAAAATGGGACGCTAAACGTTGAGGGTTACAAGCGTCCGCCTGGGCTAAATGGAGAGTTTAGACATAGAGCTATGTGGTCTAGGTAGGCGGACATTCTGAATTTGGTTTGTTTGGCCGCCATGACACTTTTCAAAATGGCCGCCACAATCTACACTTTTCTTTATATCTCAGCTAATATTTGGGATAAAATCAAAAACATGGAGTCAATTCCTATGTTTTGCATGATGACAAAGTCAATTGTGGCCAAAAAATAACCCTAGCATTCACATTTTCTATCAAAAATTAAATATTTGACAAAATAGCTAGGCGATATACGAATTCGGTAAGTATTATCTTTCTGAATTTGCTATCTTAAACAATGCATATCAGTGTGGTCTGGATGAAATGTTTACTACTAGAACAATGTAGTTTAGGTGGGTGGATATTCTAAATTTGCTTTGGATGGCCATGATGACAGATTTAAAATGGCTGCCAACATCGGGATTGGCGTAAAACTGCCTCACGAGTTCGTATAGGCAGATTGGCAAACAAAACAACCATGTCTATGTGATTTGGCAAGAAAAGTACAAGTATGCTGTAACACATAGGAATGGAGTGGTACTTTGCAGTGTTGCCGGGGCTGATTTTAAACAAAACAATATTTTCATGTGCACATGTTGTATTTCCATTTGAAATTGTGCATTGAATTTCTTGGCAATCAACATTGCTTAGAAACAAACATCTCACACATGAAAGAGCATTAGACAGGAAGAGATACATCAGATATTCTTCTTGAATTGCAGAAACAAAGTTTACTCCATGTTGCTTTGGAGAATAACAAATAAAAATCAACGATTTGAAGAAAATACACACACTGGGTGATGATATAAACTGAAAATTTTAATACTTCTGAAATATCAACGATACTGCTTAGCATGCTTATCATGGTAATTATGCACTTTCAGTACACAACAACTCTGACTCTTCAGCTGTGTCTGCACGAAGGACAGTGTCGTCGGACACAGAATGGCCAGCAACATGAAGGAGACGAACAAGGTCTTTTGATCTTGTGGCTTGGTGCACTGTGAGACCAATGCCCAGATGCTTGGGCGTCATTTTTCGTCTTCGTGATGTTGTGAAGACAATATCTTGACGTATGATATGATCCAATGGTATCACAGGAATGGCAATGTGATGATTTCAAGGAATTTCCTGCACGGAACAGGCAAAGGATATGAGGCAAATGACAACATTGACATTCTTGAGGAAACTCTGAGTGGCACAGGGAAATTTCATGCCAGCCAGTACATCGCTCTCCGACGCAAAGCACCACTGGAGCCAGAAATGGACATTCAGATAAAGACAGCTTTTCCAAACGTTGTTCATGCACCTGCTGAGATGACAAACCTGCAAGTCATCAACATGACCAATACAAAGCCAGAACCTGTATTTGCACAATGTGCAGAAAGCATGTTATTTGCCAAATCACCAGAAAATCGCCGAGGCAAACACACAGGACCTAGCATGGATCATGGTAGACAGCACCAGCCAGATGATCAGGTTGGAGTGGTTTCAACCAGAAGGTAAGCACTTGTGATCCACCACTGACAGAAGTTGGTCCAATGCCAATCCTGAATTCCCCAGCCCACGAATTCCCCACAGTATGAACCGTCATGCAGAACTGCAAATCAATGACTGAGAAGCTGGGAGAGAAATACACGGTGATCACTTTTGATGAGCAGATGTACTCAAAAGCGAAGATGTTACAGTGGGACCAACTGGACAGCTGTAAGGACTTGGTCATCATGCTAGGAGGGTTCCACACCTCAATGAACGTCTGCAAAGTTGTGGGGAAGTACATGGATTCATCAGGCATAGCAAACATCTGGGTAGAAAGTGGCGTACTTGGTGAGGTGACAGCTGAGAACATCATTGACGGAAAAGGTTGAAATAGAGCCATTCGCGTACACAAACTCACAGTGGAAGCTCTGTGGTCCATTCTTTGGGAGCGCTTCAAAGAATGGGTCACAGAGAATGAGAAGACGGTCAATGGATGCCTCCAGAATGCAGCAAAAAGAGTCGCTCAAGGCTTTGCCAATAAAGATGACCAAGACATCCAGTCATCCCTGGAGAATCTGTTGTCCTCCATTGAGGAAGTCAAAGTCTTGTTTGATTTCGAATCTTCCTCTTCGGAACATGCAACCTACCAGTACTAGAGGACCTACATGAAACTAGTCTCAATTCTGTTGAGATTCACTCGGTCTCTCCGCAATGGCGACTGGGAACTGTTTCTATCATCATTCGCTGAAATGCTTCCATGGTTCGGAGCGTTTGATCACTTTCATTATACCCGTTGGGGGACAGTCTTTCTGGCGGACATGAAGATGCTTCCGATGACAGCGCCTGAGGTGCACCTGGGCTTCTTGGCCGGCGACGTTGTCACCAAAGAAACGAAACAACGTTTCAACCAGATCGCAGATGATCAAGCGATGAAACACGTCAACAAAACTGAAAAAGTCACTGGATGACTTGTTGGCATTACAAGAACAGACACAGCCAGGGACAGGTGGTCTCTGACACTCAGCGCAAGATCTCAGCTGGCTAAGGACACTGAGGCCATGTTTGGCCTGTCAAGTGTTGATGATGAAGATGACGAGCACGACTGTGCGCACAAGGCCTTCGGGAAAAAGAGGTTGAAACAGGATCAAGATGATCTACAGAAACTCATCACCTTGTTTCAGACATTCAACCCCTTTGCTCACCCATCACCAGACCTGATTTCACTCACAACTTGTGACGTTGCCAGTGATGTTGTGAAACATGACTTGCTAACAGCAGAAGAAACAGGAAATGAAGTCGTCCCAGAGTTTGTGCAAAAACGATTTGTCCTGAAAGAGACCCTTTTCCATGACAGGATCAAAACCAAGAAACTCTGCACCTTGGAGAGCATGTACACACTGTAGTCAACAGTGGATGGAAGCTGGTCACGAAGGAGAATGCAGACGTGATTGAGCCCATCCTGCTGAGTCGTGATACAAGACAACTTTTTCTCGAGCTCATAGATTGTGGCTGCACATATTGTTCTACAAGACGCTGCAGCTGTTGGTCCAGTGGACAGGGATGCACAAGAGCATGCCGATGCAAAGACTGCAGAAATCCCCACACTTTGACAGGGCTACGCAACTGAGCATTGAAATACCACTTTGTGCCTGAGAAACTAGTGTTCTGTTTCCATAGAGGCATGTAGCCTGCCATACTCGGTGATCCAGAAACGACAAATCGTTTCTTATAATGTTATATACACATTATTGTGCCATCATCACATGTTCATTGCTGAAAAGGGAAACCTAACGAGTGTAATGCATAAATGTTTGTGCATTATGTTGTACTTTGGTATTTGAAACTGTTCTTATGTATTGAAGAGTCAGAGTTGCTGTGTACTGAAAGTGCATAATTACCATGATAAGCATGCTAAGCAGTATCGTTGATATTTCAGAAGTATTAAAATTTTCAGTTTATATCATCACCCAGTGTGTGTATTTTCTTCAAATCGTTGATTTTTATTTGTTATTCTCCAAAGCAACATGGAGTAAACTTTGTTTCTGCAATGTTGATTGCCAAGAAATTCAATGCACAATTTCAAATGGAAATACAACATGTGCACATGAAAATATTGTTTTGTTTAAAATCAGCTTGGCAACACTGCAAAGTACCACTCCATTCCTATGTGTTACAGCATACTTGTACTTTTCTTGCCAAATCACATAGACATGGTTGTTTTGTTTGCCAATCTGCCTATACGAACTCGTGAAGCAGTTTTACGCCAATCCCGATGTTGGCAGCCGTTTTAAATCTGTCATGGCCATCCAAAGCAAATTTAGAATATCCACCCACCTAAACTACATTGTTCTAGTAGTAAACATTTCATCCAGACCACACTGATATGCATTGTTTAAGATAGCAAATTCAGAAAGATAATACTTACCGAATTCGTATATCGCCTAGCTATTTTGTCAAATATTTAATTTTTGATAGAAAATGTGAATGCTAGGGTTATTTTTTGGCCACAATTGACTTTGTCATCATGCAAAACATAGGAATTGACTCCATGTTTTTGATTTTATCCCAAATATTAGCTGAGATATAAAGAAAAGTGTAGATTGTGGCGGCCATTTTGAAAAGTGTCATGGCGGCCAAACAAACCAAATTCAGAATGTCCGCCTACCTAGACCACATAGCTCTATGTCTAAACTCTCCATTTAGCCCAGGCGGACGCTTGTAACCCTCAACGTTTAGCATGTTACACTTTTCTGAACTCAGCTACCCGACTATGGGGTTGATCTCTATATCGCCTGCTAATACTATTCTAGTAGAGAGGTCGTGTAAGTTTACTGAGGGAGATCGAGGCCTTGACACGCACACCAAGAAGGGAGACAGGTAGAGAGTCACTCCAATCAGGCCCACCTTGGTACCGCTTCGTGGCGAATGCAAACAGTACCGGGGGATATTGCTGCGTTTGGGCTGGGGCAGACTGGGGGGTTTCCACCCCTCGTCTCCGATAATGCCGCTCGCTTTTCTTGGTTTTCTCGCGCATGCATGAATACGGGCATAGTGAGCGTCTATTCTCTGCCTATTTAAGGTAAGATCAATGCCCATTGTTTACACACGGTGATGAGGTAGAAATCACACCCAAATTATCCCAGTCGACACTATTACTCAACAATTTCCTGCGTATATTAAATTTTTATTACATTTATTGAAATCCCCGTAAAGCCCTGCCTTAATAGCCCGACTGTCAGACGGTCGAACGGGCGTTTGGGGTTCTCGCCGAAACTGCGTTCGTTCTTAATAGAGCGCGCCGTCTGATTCCAAACGCCGGTTCGCCCGTCTGACAGTCGGGCTATTAAGTTATAAGGCCTAACTTAATTGCTTGTCGTTCGGATGGTGTCGGCGAACTTGACGAAGGTGACGACTCAGATTGTTGTCATGGAGGTCACGGAAGAGAAACTGTGGCGTACTTAGTGAGGGTCTGTGCTCTCAGATTGCTGTCTAGTATCATATAAACCGATGTGTGTGAGTTATTATTTTCTATACAACATCTGATGCAAAGAGGATCATAGATGCATACATGTATATTCTTATTCTTATCTTTGATTCTGGTCGAAATCCTTCTGGTCGAAACTATACTCTATAGCAGTCGTCGCCAATGCGAGTACTCATTCTTGTTGTAAAAGTATGGTTTATATAGCGATTTATCGGCCAAACCAAGTTGTCAAACCGCTCCCCCCTTCTCACGCAGTCCCCCAGTCTTCATTGTCGTCGCCAACCGGGCGTTGTTGTTATTTTAACTCATTCGCGGCGCGTAGCCTCATATGAGGCTACGCGCCGAACATAGTCGTTAGCGGCGCGTAGCCTCAATAGAGGCTACCACATTAGCATATTTTTGCCCGCTTGCAACAAGGAAAATATGGTATAGGGAACTAGCCTAGTCTTGAATTCGTCTCTGTACTATGGTTTGCCAGCTTTAGATCCACACAAAGATCTTTCCCGGCCAGACCATAAATTTTATCAGCAATGCACTACGAGGCGCGAAGTAAACAGCAATGGCGGCGTAGCGTCGATTGCAGCGCGAGATGGATGAACGAGTGGAAATTGCTATAGAGGAGGGTTCTGATGCTGAAGTGAATGCTTTGTATGAGATAGGAACTGATGTAGATGATCCCTTTCATGATGATGATGATAGTGGTGATTTTCCTCTCGCTAATGACGAGGTATCAGACAGCGAGGATGAGAGCGAAGTTGTCAATGTGGCTGAAACGAGGTCGAGCTCGCCATAAGCTGCTCTGTAGTTCATTGTAGGCTCATATTGGTTGTAACTCGGGACTAATATACACAATCATCACAAAATTTCTCCAGTGTGTTTTTGTGATGATCCCTTTCATGATGATGATGATATTAGTGATTTTCCTCTCGCTAATGATGATGTATCAGAGCGAGGATGAAACTACGTCGAACTCGCCATCAGCTGCTGGGTAGTTCATTGTAGGCTCATATTGGTTGTAACTCAGGACTAATACACACAATCAACACAAAATTTCTCCAGTGTGTTTTTGTGCCATGTTTTGAAGTTCACTTTTTTTTTTAGAGCTCTAGACCAAGAAACAAGCAGTGGGCACTATGAGAAAGAGAGCTGGGTCAAGGACCTATTTTTTTCAAAATAGTGACTCTACTTACTCTCATGGCAAGTGTAGTGTTTTCTTAGCTTGACAAAGTGCAGCATTTGGCTAGTTTTGGCAAATAAAGACCTTTCTAGCCATACCACGTTTAGCTTTGTAGCTACAGTATTTATTTTACAACGATTTTTCAAACTTGGTCCATTTTCCTGCGATTCCAGGGGACAGACGCACTAGAAATTCTGCGCCTTGAATGAGTTAATAGAGGCGAACGCACAGCGTCAGCGAGAGAGTTGAGAGTTCACGCGTACAACATATTACCTCTGACTGTGGAGCGTAGTCGAGATGTAACCTTGGCTGTATTTCGATGACCTTCTTTTGCTGTGTGTTACATCGAATTTTGCATTGAAATTGAAGTATGCGTTGTAAATTTGCTGTTTTCTTGACTAAATTACTCAGTCTTGTTGATACGAGCCCAGCCAAGCTTCGCGCACTTCTATTTATAGGCCTAGCTGACGCGCGGACCTCACCGACACCAGGAAAGATTATTAAATACATTGTGATTGTTGTCCTTGAACCTGCCTTCGGCTGGTCCACACAGAGGGCGAGTCGACCTCCATTCCAGTTGTAAAATGTGAGCGCTTTCACGACCTAACGATGCAATCAACATACAGCTGTGATAAATTAATGCTGTTCATGGTTTATATTTTCTTTGGATGGGTTTTGAGTATCAACAGATACAGCGTATTCTAGTCGAACCATAGCTTGTATCCGCCATTTTAATTGTGGAAACAGTCGCGAGAAGCCAACAAAACCTCCTCCGAAGAAGAAGATTCGGTTTCTCAGCCAATGAGGAGCGAGCTCCCATAACTTGTGCTGCAAGCAATTTTTTGCTTGACACCTTCTCGCAGACAGAGAGCGAGCTAGCTGTCGGGGCATTCGGCGCGCACGGAGCACGGGCAGTTGAGGGCGAGCCCAGTTCTCGTCGCACGAGTGGCACGGGCGACAGCTGCACGGGCCTGTCGCCGTGCAACCGTTCGGGCTATTAAGGCAGGGCTTAACCGCACACGACGCAACAGTGCTACCAAGCTACCAAGGAAAAAATTGCCCCAGGAATGAGAGTCTTCAGTCAAAAAGTTGAGGAGTCTGTTATTTAATGGCATTTTTAATGGCTGTGAGATGTGGAGGTCGTGGGATAAGGGTGAGGAGAGGAGTGGGGTAGGGGTTAGGTGGGTAGGCTACATAAACAGCTCGTTGCTTTTCTAGTATTTGCGTATGCGCATTTTTGGAGATATAGAATTACCGATGGTAAATTTGGAGCTGGTGGGCGGGGTGATATGGGGTGATAAATATTACTTGATATGTAGGGAACGCGGCGTGTACATGCTCACATGTAATGTGGATTGGATATTTCGATTTGCAGACGAAATCATCACGTACTCATCCTCTTCATGACTGGGTGCTGTCCAAGACGAACTGGCCACGATATGGAAGCAGGAGAAGGCTGTTGTAGACACGTTGCAGACACGTTGCAGACACGTGTCAGACACGTTGCGGACACGTTGCAGATTAGCTTACTGCAAAACACAAACGAGCAGACTGCAAACAAGTCACCAACTACATCATCTTAATTAACGAGTTCCGCAATGGACTTGTGGACTATCTGGACCACATTTCGCTATGTCCGTCCATGCGTTTCACCCAGCCTTTGCTAAGTTGGCAGGTACAAGGTCACTTTTAGCCGCTATCCTCATAAGTATTTGTCATTGTCATAAATTGTATGTGATGTTGACCTTCAAAATTCAGTATTTTTCAACAAGACGTTTAACAATAATCATCAGAAAAGGAAGAGAAGGAAAGATATCGGGTGGAAAGGACACCCTTTTGCTGAGTACCTGGACATTTTACACACACATGCATACACACACACACACACACACACACACACACACACACACACGCGCGCACACACACCCCGAGATCTTCCCTGAAGGTGGCGATGAGAGGAGCTTAAGACACTAGGTTTCATCATTTAGCGGAAGCAGTCAGAGCAGAGTATGCATGGAAGAAAAGACCAGAGACGCAGCAAGGCAAAGTAGACCTACAAGTCAGCACCAGCCATACTCAAGTTTTAGACTGCAAGCGCACTCACCAGGGCTTGTGGTGTTTTACTTCACATTCCTTTGATTCACCACCAAAAGCACACTCAGAGATGTATCGCCCTGACCATCTCACCACATTCTAGCCCGGTGATGCTAACAGCAAACTGCCTTTAGCATTTGTACAGCAGCACAAAGCATCCCCCACCAAATCAACACCCCTGTGTAGAAAGAGCGCATGTAGTAAAAGTTCCAGAGGCGTTCGTTGATACTGTCGTCGCTGCTGCTTTTCCCGGTACGGACGGCCATTCTCTGTGAACAAAACAACTTAACGCCAGAGAGACATCTTCAATAAAGACCAGAAAATAAATTCACGAAGCGAGTTCGGAGGGATCGACAGACCAGGTTTGAAGTGTACGAAGTGCTCCCTGGATATGCTCTGATAACATAAATAACCTTTCTGCTAGCCAGGCAAACAGACCGTCATTTTTTTCCTCGGCTCGCATGCAAAACGCTCATTTTGAGGATTATTGACACACAAACAAAGAAACTGTGACACATTAATAGTGTTAATTTCTCAAGTCATTGTGTAGAATAATCAATAGTTAATATAAATTGCTGTATTATTCAAATCCAGAAGTGCGTCGATGTCGAATCCAGTCAACAGTCAAGTCACAGAGATAAAGGATACTACGCAGTTTCTCATGTAATTGAGTGGTTAGGGCAGACACCTCCCGGCAGTGACGTGCATATCAGTGCAGTCAAAACCTTGGCTTGTCTGAACAACCTGACTGGGAACAAAGACACTATATCTAACGGGACCGCCAGCTTCTGCAGTTTTGACGCGATTTGTAATTTGGCCTCTCTGTGACGTTTTGACATTCGTGGGAACATCGCTTCCGGTAGAATGAAAGCTACAGTGGACTAGTAAAAATCCTGTTTTCACTTAGTAGCGTCCTTCATATGTATCTGCATTTAATTCATTCGAAGACTGAAAGAAAGTACTTTGAGCGTAATGAAGCAAGAATCATAGTCGATCAATTTGTTTACATTTGCCAGACCAGTACGCGTGATTTTTCAATGTTGCCGTTAGTTTTATTGCAAAAGTGTAAGTGCTGTTCTTGTCAAGAAGTATTCTTCAGACTGACAAATCAATATTTGAAGTTAGCGAGCTTTCATCGGAGAACGAACAGCGCAGTTATTGTAAAATAGTGGCTCACCGAAAGTGATGTTCGCACGAATCACTGTGTCCGGGACCTTTTCTCGCAATTCGTCGAAGCTGGCAGCCCGTTAGATAGTGTCTTTGCTCGGAACAAGTTCGCAGGCGATCTTTATGTTCTTGCCGGATATGTTCGTGTATGAGTGGTTCGTCTGGTTAAGAGTAGGCTTGACGTGCATAGAGAGTGTATGCGCCAAAACTTCTAATGGTAAAATCAAATGCTGCACTTAATTACATTTCTATTTTTGAAAAGTATTGTCCAAAATTCTCTATGAGATGATCATAATAATCCTATCCTTCATTAGCATTCCTTCTATTGAAGCAAATGCGTTTCCCATTTTAGAAAGCAAGAAAATCGCGCAGTTTTAACATTCACGAATACGATAATCTTTTTAAAGCAAGCTTGAATGTCCGGAAACCGTTTCCTTGCACAAACGAGCGCGCGCGCTCGCGCGTGTGCACACACAAACACACACACACACACACACAAACACACACACACACACACACACACACACACACACACACACACACACACACACACACACAGTCATACGTTTTTTTCTTTTTAAAATCGGTCTTGCTATGTTCCTGCAAAGTCGACGTAGTCACTCGATAAAGGCATGTTCGCATCTCATCCTGGTGATGTTTCAGCCCATTTGCTCACTGGTCGAACGACCTTTTAATCTGGCGGGCTTTCTGACTAGAACCTCGTCACTAGATCGACGGACCGTTGCAAAACAAGCCAGCCAGAACGTGAAAAGGACCTCGTCCAGCCACCTGTGACAGCTACTGAGGGAGACGGTCCTCTCGGTGAGGAATTTCTGCCTACACGCTTGGATGAGCCCAGTAATTCGGACGTTCGGACGTAGAGGCCCCTTGACACTCAACAAGAAAATGCCCCAGCCGAACGTTCCACAGAAGACGGATGTAGAAGGACCCTCTTTGCTGCAGTGTCTCTCTTCCAATAAATATTTGTTTCGTGCTCATGTTTAACCCACAGAGACATGTTTATGGACAGAGCAGTTTTGAGCTGAAATGTAAGCTAATCAGATTTCGACTTTATATATAATCTCGCAGTGCACCTTTCCGTCGAATCTTAATCGCTCGAGCGTCCTGGATTTAATGAGGATCTGCGCCCACCTTCAAACGAGCGCCTAGATCGTTCTGCCGACAGCAGTTCGCCTGCGTACCAACACGTACGAGCCCTTTCCCTTGGACGAGGAAGAAAAAGGGAAAGGAGGGTTCGCCTGAATGGTTGCGTTCATTCCATAAAATGACAGGCTCGAAAACAGATCTCATGGAAACCTAAATATACATAAACTGACTGTTCTAGCACTGGCCTCATACGACCGAAAAATGCATGTTCCGCACCGACAGGAACAGCTTCGTGTACACAACTACAAAGATTGATTGTTTGCAAAGAAGAGAGAGACACGGAGGAGACAGATGGATTACACGGGAGGGGGCGGGGGTGTAGAGGACAGGAAAGGGGTGGAAACGGGATATAAAATAGATGGAAGCCAACAAGAATCGATATTTCTTTTATTTATGCACGTGAGTTATGCGATAAGTCAGTTCAAAGTATTCTCTGGGTTGGCTGGCCAGATCCAAACAAGCAATATGAAATTATTGCGAAAGGCTGGTTCTTTGCATAGAAAGGGAGAGTACACGAAAGAAACAGATGGATCATACATAGGGGATGTTGGGAGGGTGGAGGGTGGAGGGTGTGAGTAGTGGATGTAGAGGAAAGGAGAAGAGGTAAACAGAGGATAAAAAAGATGGAAGCCTACACGAATCGATTAATCTTTTCATCCTTCCTGTTGATGAAGTCCCCAGCTGATTCTTGATTTGAGGTCTCTGTCTTGATCTCTATTGAAGTGTCCGGTCCGATTGCAAAATGCATTCGTATGTAACGTCTTCGTCATCAACTCATGAAATTATATTTCAGATCGAGCTCTGATTTGGTCGTGCATGCACAAGCATGTTACGCGATAAGTCAATTCAAAGTTTTTCTCTGGGCTGGTTGATCCAGATTTCCATGTTAAGTAAGTCTTCATGTTTGCCCTTGTCACCTGGGCTTCTCAGTTCCGTTATTCTTTGTCTTGGTTCTTCATAGCTAAGCCCCGAGTGTCGTCCGTCATCGATTCTCATTTGCTAGGGACTTTACTTGCGTCAGGACGCCATAAACGAACATTCCTGAACAAGCATATGTTGTGGACTGCTAAAATGAGTACATGCCTTTTGGAAGAAAAAAAATCAAGTATTTGATAATTATGCACAAAATCCGAAATGACATTGTCAAAGACAAGATCGATCATGACCTGTTCGATTCATTCCGTTTTTTCAATAGGCTATGTGCATGAGACCACGAAGGGAGCTTTCGTAAATGAATTGTGACTCGTCCTTCCAAGGTGAGTTGGTCTGATGACGATGATGATGTTGACGACGATGACGACGACTATAAATATGACGATGACGACGACTATAACGACGACGACGACGACGATGATGATGATGATGATGAATAATGGGGTTTTACGGTCCATCATGCGGCCTTTGTAGGCTATGCAAGGCCACTGACTACAAAAATCACCAGAGCTGAAAAGAGCAAGAGAACATCAAGTCTCGATTTCCCAAGTTACTCGCCTTTGAGGAATTGAGTAGGGAGGCGCGGTGGGTCTGTTCTTACCCCCAACTCACAGGGAGGCGCGGTGGGTCTGTTCTTACCCCCAACTCACAGGGAGGCGCGGTGGGTCTGTTCTTACCCCCAACTCACAGGGAGGCGCGGTGGGTCTGTTCTTACCCCCAACTCACAGGGAGGCGCGGTGGGTCTGTTCTTACCCCCAACTCACAGGGAGGCGCGGTGGGTCTGTTCTTACCCCCAACTCACAGGGAGGCGCGGTGGGTCTGTTCTTACCCCCAACTCACAGGGAGGCGCGGTGGGTCTGTTCTTACCCCCAACTCACAGGGAGGCGCGGTGGGTCTGTTCTTACCCCCAACTCACAGGGAGGCGCGGTGGGTCTGTTCTTACCCCCAACTCACAGGGAGGCGCGGTGGGTCTGTTCTTACCCCCAACTCACAGGGAGGCGCGGTGGGTCTGTTCTTACCCCCAACTCACAGGGAGGCGCGGTGGGTCTGTTCTTACCCCCAACTCACAGGGAGGCGCGGTGGGTCTGTTCTTACCCCCAACTCACAGGGAGGCGCGGTGGGTCTGTTCTTACCCCCAACTCACAGGGAGGCGCGGTGGGTCTGTTCTTACCCCCAACTCACAGGGAGGCGCGGTGGGTCTGTTCTTACCCCCAACTCACAGGGAGGCGCGGTGGGTCTGTTCTTACCCCCAACTCACAGGGAGGCGCGGTGGGTCTGTTCTTACCCCCAACTCACAGGGAGGCGCGGTGGGTCTGTTCTTACCCCCAACTCACAGGGAGGCGCGGTGGGTCTGTTCTTACCCCCAACTCACAGGGAGGCGCGGTGGGTCTGTTCTTACCCCCAACTCACAGGGAGGCGCGGTGGGTCTGTTCTTACCCCCAACTCACAGGGAGGCGCGGTGGGTCTGTTCTTACCCCCAACTCACAGGGAGGCGCGGTGGGTCTGTTCTTACCCCCAACTCACAGGGAGGCGCGGTGGGTCTGTTCTTACCCCCAACTCACAGGGAGGCGCGGTGGGTCTGTTCTTACCCCCAACTCACAGGGAGGCGCGGTGGGTCTGTTCTTACCCCCAACTCACAGGGAGGCGCGGTGGGTCTGTTCTTACCCCCAACTCACAGGGAGGCGCGGTGGGTCTGTTCTTACCCCCAACTCACAGGGAGGCGCGGTGGGTCTGTTCTTACCCCCAACTCACAGGGAGGCGCGGTGGGTCTGTTCTTACCCCCAACTCACAGGGAGGCGCGGTGGGTCTGTTCTTACCCCCAACTCACAGGGAGGCGCGGTGGGTCTGTTCTTACCCCCAACTCACAGGGAGGCGCGGTGGGTCTGTTCTTACCCCCAACTCACAGGGAGGCGCGGTGGGTCTGTTCTTACCCCCAACTCACAGGGAGGCGCGGTGGGTCTGTTCTTACCCCCAACTCACAGGGAGGCGCGGTGGGTCTGTTCTTACCCCCAACTCACAGGGAGGCGCGGTGGGTCTGTTCTTACCCCCAACTCACAGGGAGGCGCGGTGGGTCTGTTCTTACCCCCAACTCACAGGGAGGCGCGGTGGGTCTGTTCTTACCCTCAACTCACAGGGAGGCGCGGTGGGTCTGTTCTTACCCCCAACTCACAGGGAGGCGCGGTGGGTCTGTTCTTACCCCCAACTCACAGGGAGGCGCGGTGGGTCTATTCTTACCCCCAACCCCCAGGTGGGTAGGGGGGGTCTGATGTTTCGGTCAAATCGAGGAACAGCAGAATTATACCGCTAAGAGTAATTTAGGGAATATTGAGGTTTTACTCCATACAGAAAGCTGAACCATCACGGCGTATACTTTATGAGCTCCAAGTTTCAAAACCCCTGATACACCTTTTTTCCCCAGGGCCCGTATTCACAACGGCGATTTATCGGCGATTTATTTTAACTCCGATTTATCTCTAAACTCAGACGATTCCAACTGCCTGTTCCGCTCTCCCTTGGCTGGAAACCAGTATATATAGCAAAGCGCAACCTAGGATCCTCTGACGAGCGTACCTTATCTAACCGATCAAGATAACGCGGGGCTAGGGGATAAATCGAGTGTTAAAAAGATAAATCGCCTTTGTGAATTCGGGCCCTGATCTACAGGAAGACTCATTTTTTATGTGCAGAAAACTGCGTCTGATTGCGTAACGTTCTATCTCGTTTTTACTATTTTAGCCTCCTTCCATCTCGTTTTTAGCCTTATTCCATCTCGTTTTTAGCCTTATTCCATCTCGTTTTTAGCCTTATTCCATCTCGTTTTTAGCCTCATTCTGACGAACACGCACACGTACATGTATATACCCATACAGACACACACGCACACACACGCGTGCACGCGCGCGCGTGTGCATACACACATATAAACACACACAAACACAAGCACAATTATACACAAATATTCACACACAAATACACACAAATATACACACATACACACACATACACACACGCACATATTTACACTCGCAAGCACACACACACGCATGCACACACACGTACACATGCATACACATACATACACACACGCACACACATGCACGCGCACGCGCGAGCGCGCGCGCGCACACACACACAAAACACAAACACAATTATACACAAATATAGGCTACATACAAACACACACATACACTCGCAAACACACACACACACACACACACACGCATAAACGCGCGCGCGCACGTGCACGCATGCGATTCTAAGGGAAACATGCGCATACTGGACTGCGTCGTTGCTGAAACGCACACAGGGAGACTCGGAAATACAGCTCAACTTCGAAGAAACTGCCTGTCAAAGGTCAAGGACTGCAGTTGTGAGTCATCTCTGGGGCGGGTTTCAAAATGCGAAGATCTCGGTAGATCTACGCAGATCTCGCCAATTGGGCAGTTTCATTCTTTGCTTGCTCGCGAGCCAATCGTAGACGAGCGTAGATTGAGCGAGGCAGCTTGAGAGGTGCCTAGCTAGTGAGATTCAAGATGGCGGACAGCATGAGCATCGTGTCACTAGGAGTGACGTTTTTGGACGAGTCTTCGGTTAACTTTAACTTTCTTGGTTTACGGTAAGGTTTGAGGTTATTGTGTAAATTGAACATTTTTATTACCACTACCTATGCCCTGATAAGTGACTCCTGAGCCTAGTGCAGTCAAAGACCCTATGTACACTACCGCGCACTAGCGATTTTCCTTTACGCAAAGGGAGGTCAGAATGTAGAGTTACGTCTCTTTGCGAGAGAATTTTCAATTCGAACTTAATGCAGGATTTCTCACCGTCAACCACACATCGTGCACACAATAAAGAAAAAAATCGTAATCTACTTCAATTGTCCAGCTGAGATTGCAGCGAGGTGACAAATTAAGGCACACATGAGTCAGCGGAGAACGAATTATCGAATATTTTCAGTGTCGAAGCGTCACAAAACATAAACACTAGTCTCGGTCGTCGCCATCTTGGATCTTCGCTCGCCGCTGGGGTAGTTTCCTTTTTAGCTAGCTCTTACTGCGAAGCAAGATCTTGCGACCAAGATCGACTACCTATTTTGAAACCCGCCCCTGAGATAAGGCAAACCCACCGGACGACGAGAGCGTAGGACCGAAGACAGTGCCGAATGTTCGGGAGATTTTTTTCAGCTGCAGCATAATGCGATGTAAAAACACGCTGCAGCGATAGCGCAGGCCTTGCATATGTTACCTGACCGTGACTCACCAGCAACATATTTTGGACTAGCATGCTTCAATCTGTCATGATTGTGTTACAAGTCGTCCTCTGAATCTAGGGGTATGTTAATTTATCAATGGTTGGATGAGGCCTGACTTGCACACATAACAGTCACTGCCTTCATTCGCGCTGTCTCTTTCTCTCAAAACCAGAAGAAGAGGTCATGAGAAATCAATTAATAATAATAATAATAATAATGGGTATTTATATAGCGCTTATTCTCAAGTGAGCTCTAAGCGCTTTACAATCTCGTTCACACATCACAAGCAGACAATCAGATACAAGCAAATCACGTAGGCAATCAACACTAGCAGCAAAATCACGTACAATCAGAGCAAGCATACAAACACATAACATTAACAAGCGAGCAGGCAGAATAATCAAACACTGTTGAAGCAAGCAACAACAAAAGAAAAAAAATAAACAAACAAGCAGGCTAAATAATCCAACACAATCGAGCAGGCATACCAACACAATAAATAAACAAGCAAGCAGATAACCAATCGACAATCTAAACAAGAATGAAATAAGCAAATAAAGAGAACAAACAAGCAAGCAAACACAAACGAGATAAGTGAATCAAAACAAAATATTTACAAAATACAATTACGAGAATATGTACGGGGAGCTGTGAAGTTGAGCGGGTGGGGTCAGTGGGAGGGAGGGGGAGGGGGGGGGGGCTATTTGGCAGATGTGTATGCAAGAGAGAACAGGTGTGTCTTTAGATCAGCGCGGAAAGAGTCAGACTCGGAAGAGGGATACAGACGAAGATTAGCAGGGAGAGAGTTCCAGACGAGAGGAGCGGAGGCAAAGAAAGAGCGGTCACCAAAAGATGATTTCATTTTACGAGGGACGAGGGTGGTGGTGTTTGCTGAAGAGCGAAGTGTTCTGCGTGGCGTGTAAGTGTCTATGAGGGCTGTGAGGTATGCGGGTCCTGTCTGTGTGAATGCGTTGAAAGATAAGCATGCAATTTTGTAAGTGATACGGTCCTCAACACGGAGCCAGTGTAGTTTCTGAAGGTAGGGGGTGATATGCTCAGATTTGCGGACTTTACAGATCAGGCGAGCGGCGTTGTTCTGCAGTTTTTGTAACCTGTCAATGAGATACTCGGGACAGCCATAAAGCAAAGCATTACAATAATCTAGCTTGGATAGAATGAACGCTGAGACAAGGGTCTTTGCCGCTTGCTCAGAGAGATAGTGACGGATTGAACCGATGCGACGGAGCTCAAAGTTCATAGAACGAATGATGGTCTGAACCTGTGCATGCATAGTGAGGTGGGAATCTAACGTAACGCCTAGATTTTTCACTGTGTTAGAAAAGGGGACAGTAGCATTGCCGATGGTGATGGACTCTGGGAGCTGGACAGAGGTAGACATGCGTGGTGAAGAGGCAACCATTGCCTCGGTCTTCTCATCATTTAATTTCAGCTTATTGAATGTCATCCATGACTTCACGTCAAGGACACACGCTTGCATTGAGTGCATAAGAATGTCGAAACACTTGGGATCACCCGACTTTTGCGCCTGCGTGTCATCTGCATAAGAATGATGAAGAACCGAATGGGCAGTCATGATATCTGCGAGAGGAGTGGTGTACAGAACAAATAGAACTGGTCCTAATATATGGCAAATTATGATCTATTCATGCCAAAATCAAGCATGCACAAGAAGAATAATTAGTAATAGGCCAGCCTTAATGAATGTAAAGTTTATCCTCAGTTCCACTTGGATGACTTATCTCATGAGTCTATTGGAAACGCTCTCCGAATGTTCGTCGATGAAACAATGTTCTTATAACACGAGTTTACTGACTTTCAAGTCAAGAATTTTGCATGGGAAGGTAGAGGTTCACAGTTACCGCTGAAGGGATAGCGGCGGCAGCAGTGTTGATGGGGACTCGTCTCTGGTCACAGCAAAAGGGGTGACGACGTAGCAGCGTTGATGGTCAGGTTGATGGTCAGGCACCTCTGAGAGGAGTTGGAGGGAATACTCTCTCAGCAGGGACTTCAGAGCGAGCTGTGTGCTGCACTTGTGTGGTCAGTCCAAAGTGAAGAAGCAACGGGTCCTTGTTGCTTTTCATGAACTCCAATGCTGTTGACTCCACCCCCAGATTGGAGGCAGATGCAGTCTCAGACTAAATTGTAGCTGACTTGCCCATAATTAACTTTCCTGGGGACTGATGGGTTAGCATCTCTGACAGGACGCTGACCTTAATGTCTCCTTAATGTAGGACACGCCATGCTTGGCTGCACAGGGATCTCTAGATAACCATCCCAATGGAATGTTGATTGCCAAACCTGGCGACACCCTGCCTGGCTTCACCTGATGGGGCCTAGATAACAATTATGACTCTAACTTCAAAGTGGCTTGGGTTCACTGATGGGGCCCTGGATAACAATCCCTGCCCTCTCTATTCATTCCCTTGGTTTGCTTGGCTGAACACACAGATGGGGGACCATCACAATTGCATTCAACAGAATTTGGTCGAGTAGAACAATAGGAGTACTAATGTTAAAATATGACATAATATTTTTTCAAAAAGAAATATAACCTAATATAAGGATGAAGGTTAAACATTTTCTTGTCATAGCAAACTGTAGTGACTATGAATAAACAAATTCGTCAGACAGACCTTTACTCAAACATAAGCGTTCCTCTCAACAACAAAAATAATATGACCAAGCGCTTATTAGGATGTTCGGACAGGGTGCATTTTGTACATGGCACCGGCTTGCAGACGTTCATCGCGAGCAAGTGCGAGGAAGCAGCTACGCTACAATGACGTGCGCGCGCGTTTATTTACATGTGTGTGCATGTGCGAGTGCGTGCGCGTGTGTGTGCATTCTGTGTACCTCAGTTTGAAATCTCGTTCTTACAGTCACGTGACATATCGATGATAGCGCTCAGCTCAGACCGCAGCCGCCACTTTGCCTGACTGACTTCGCACGCCCGGGGGTTATGCTAAGGTCAGACCGCGTTAATGTATCTGCGTTTTGTGACAAACGTCTTGCTCGGCGGTACTGTACTCCATGCACCTTAACGGTCCGCGTGATTCGGGTGTAATCTTAAGCTAAACGACGTTCCAAATGTTTCCGACTTCTACCATTTCAGCAGCGCCAATAAACGTCGTTTAGCTTAAGATTACACCCGAATCACGCGGACCGTTAAGGTGCATGGAGTACAGTACCGCCGAGCAAGACGTTTGTCACAAAATGCAGATTTATTAACGCGGCCGGATCTTAACATAACTCCCTGGGCGTGCGAAGTCAGTCAGGCGGAGTGGCGGCTGCGGTCTCATTCTCGTTCAAATGCTGTCGCGAAATGTGCGACAAGGTGTGATGTGATGCCGCTAAATTGTCAGTGTGTGAATCTGCTCCGTATCAGCGTTCAAACGGTTTGACGCATTGCGGCAGATCTTTTGTGTAGCAGGGGGGTAGCGACGTCACTCGAGGGGTTATTCGAGGTGGCGAGGTGTACGTTGGTATGCCACGGGGTCCACACATTGTACAGCACGGTTCTAAAGCCCGCGAAAGTCTGTTAAACAATGATTGGGGGAAAATTAAGGAGCGGGAAAATACTTAGCAATGATTGGAAGTTGATCACGTGAGAGGTTCGACGCCGGGATCTGATAGCGTTAGTCTAGGCAGATCATATCCGTCGTTGGATGGAGACGGTAGCGGGGCGAAAGCTCCGCTGACCGTAGGCCACAATGGGTGGCGGGCAAAGGCGGTTGGCTTTGCCGGGAAAACTCTCTGTGGTGACTTATGCCACGAGAGAGTGGAAGAAGGATCTTCCTGTGATTGGGGCGAAGTTTCTATGGATGCACCACAGCCTGGGTGTTGTTTTGAGGTAACGTGCAGTTTCGCCATAATTCTTTTGCCGCGTGGGGTAACTGACCATTGATTAAGGCGGGAAGTGGGTCATTCATTTGTGCGTGAGTGAATTATGCCTCAGAGTCGAAGTAAATCTTTGGGGAATGGTTGGGAAAAGTACCTATCTCCATTTGGCAGTGTTTTGTGATTCACTTCGTGGGTAAAAGGGGCATGTTAATTCAATTTTTCTCGCTGGGTGCGAGTAAGCGTTCAACTAAGCGTCTGGGCTGGAATGCGTCGCTAATTGTTGAATCCCACATATGTAAATTCAAGGGGAGAAAGGGTAGTTTTCTCATTAGGGTCACTGGGTTATATGTTTCAGGCTACCTACCTATATAAATCTACTGCTGCTACTTCGGGTGATGCCCGACAGTATCGTCGTATCGTGTCTGTACTGACGAACCTCGCTCGTTCTACGAGTACGCCGTCGTTTCTGTGAACGCTACGCTGGACGCGGGTCTGCGAGAGGATGGGAGGACGACGCTGCGAGGCGCACGGAGCGCTTCGTCTTCAACTGTTATTGGGACAGTTGTGCAAGTACAATCTTTATTAGTAGCTTCGGTGGCTACAATTTCGTTGTGTGCTGAATTAGGGGAGTCTAACGAAATACACCCAACGGGAGGGTGTGAAAGTCCACAGGTGTGGCCTAATCGTCGAGTGGAGTGACTGATTAGAGGCAGGGAGGTCGGGAAACGCTAGCGTATGCATTCGCGTGAGGCGGTGTAAAGCGCAGCTATTTGTTGTAGGTGAGACATACAACGTGATGCAGTGCGATGAGTGACTTGATCTTCGAGTAGGATGACATTGTGTTCGCACTAGGCTTAGATGACCGGGGGGATTCCTGCTGCGGTTCGAATGGACATTTCGAACTTGACTGACTTGGGTAGCGAGCACGGTGCTGGCTGGTCAGTGTAACCTCAGGACAGGAGAGAGGCGTCAGGGGGGCCTGCCTGTTTGCAGCAACACCGGGACGCTCGGATGCGTCTATCTACAATGTACTACCAGGGACCTTCAGAGAGGAACTGTTCTTCTGACATTGTCTAGGCATGGGCTTAGGACAATTTCTTCTTTCAGCGGACTGAAAGAGTGGGAAGGGGTAGTGGGTCGCGTGGGATTTCTTGTGAGGTTTGGTTGGGATTGTGTTGGGTTGTTGTCTGTGTAGTTCTGACTGTGTGGGTCGGGTAAGACTACGTTAGGATTGGAATCTTCTGGACTGCGGAGAGCCTGGACGGCGAAAGGGGTAAGGAAAAAACCTTTCATTTCTTTCTTCGCCTGGTTATCGACACTGTTACTGCTCACGGGAGTGGTGTTTGACGTGATTTGTTGAGCGAGAAAGAGACGCGTGAAGGCGGTTTGCACGTGTGGCTGGATCTATCTGTTTACCTTTCCTCAGCTAGTGGTGGGCGGAAGCGCGTCATCAAGAGGGGAAGGGGGTGGAGCTAAGGGGGTCTAGGGCTTCATTAATATGCAGCAACCTGGAGAGTGTTGTTGTGTGGCTGGGTCAATGTAACTTTGGCTGAAGGATATTGGTTTGAGTTTTGGGATAATCTTCTAAGGGAGATTGTGTTTCTGAATTGGGATTTAAGTGAAGTTTAAGGGTGTTTCTATTTAACAAGGGGTTGTTAAATGCTTTGGGGGAAAGTTTGGAGACTGGTTGTGGGTTGGAGTGAGGGTGGATTTCATTGTCATTTTTAGGAGTGACAGGCTTTTATCTCTGTGTGAGATTCCGCTCGTTCTTATAGCGGTTGTTAGAACGAGTGGTTGGAATGAGTGGTTGTTTTACGCCCGAACTGCTTAATAATTTATTCCAGTTTCTGGTATTTTGGTGATGGAGAGAGGGAAGAGGTTTTCCCTTTACCACAAGGTAACGTGGGTGTGTTTACCTGTGGTAAATTGATTCCAGGTTTTGGTGTGTCTGGAATCACCTTGCTGGAGTGAACTGAATATGTTGTTGTGAATTTTGTTGTCATTTTATTGTTGAATAAACTTTGATTTGTTTATTTATTCCTGATTCAGTGGTCCTTTTCACGTTTTTGTTAAACATTGCTTGACTGTTTGTGGTGTCCCCCCAAGGAGTGGTGGTCGAGTTTAGTTTGTAAACTCTGTTAGGCTAATTGTCCCTCCCCTCTTGGACGACTACGTCGTTCCTCGAGGGTGAGTCTTCACTATTAGCTAACTATACGCGACAAATGCCGAGATTTCAAACTGAGGTACTCTGTCCGATCGGACAGAGTACCTCAGGTACTTTGTCCGATCGGACAGAGTACCTCAGGTACAGTGTCCGATCGGACAGAGTACCTCAGGTACAGTGTCCGGAAATGTTGCCGATAACGACCATTTCAGTATTACTATCATCATCACTGTCTCATCCACCATGAAAACCACTGACATCACTCTTGCCATACTCTCTCAAAACGCCGGCACCACCATCACAAGCATCGCACCCGTCACTGACATTATCACCAGCGCCAAGAACGCCAGGAAAAGTCCCTGAATATATTCCCGTGCAATGGGAGAGCTCAATGTTTTTAGCCACTCGTACCTGTTGCATTTTCACCGGTCAGTCAGTTCAACCATAGGAGACACGTGTTGTCGCCCCTGAGCTAATTCAGAGTCTTGCATGCACCCCTACGCTACCGCTCTGCATCGCTGCTTCCATATTATGTTTGACATTTTTATGACAAACGTTTTCAAATGGATGGATGGATATAATTTTACGGCTTATCAGCTTGTACAGGTTATTAAAGGCCATTAAGCACAAAAATCACTAGAATAGTGTAGAGTAAGCGCAAATCAAGTCACGATGTCGGCTCTGTGGCCGAGTGGTTAGCGCGCTGGACCTGCAGTCGACTTATGGCCAGTAGGGTACAGCGTTCGAAGCTGCGCGGGATCCCAGAGCTTGCATCCTTGAGCAAGATGCTTAACTCGCATTGCTCCTCCCCACCCAGGAGTAATAACACCAGGGAAATTGTGGAATATTCTCCTCGATCAAACGAGGCATCCACAGGAAATGGTAAAAAAAAATCTAATCGCTTCTTACGAATCGCGTAGGGAGACGCGGTGGTTCAATTCTGACCCCAAACTCACACGCGGCTTTCAAGTGGACTTCAGCGTTCGACCTTAATTCTTTTGATAGCGGGGGGGAAAACATGTCATATCTTTTTCTGTAACAAACCAGCCGTGGGTAAATTTGTTTTTCCCACGATGCAGGAAACCACTCTTCTAATCTTTTTACCCCTCCCCTGCACACAAGCCGGCACATCTGTAGCCATGGCCTCTCTTTCCGTGTTGTGCCTAAACGTGTCCACAAAGGCACGCACAAACGCCACGAACTTGCCTATATGCTGTACTGATCTGCCGTTGTGGGCTGGGGGTTAAGGTCGGCTGAGATCTTGCGGTTTTTCTCAGACTGTGATGAGAAGGATTATACATGTAGTGTTACCGTTGGCTAAGTTAAGCTAGTTTGATATATATACTTCTTCTTTTTCTTTTCTTATCTTTTTTGGGGGGGAGGGGGGGGGGGCTGTGGTGGTTAGTTTTTAATCGTGTGTGTGTGTGTGTGTGTGTGCGTGTGCGTGCATGTGTGTGCATGTGTGTGTGTGCGCGCATGTGTGTGTGTCTGCATGTGTGTGTTAACATGTGTGTGTGTGTGTGTGTGTGTGTTTGCATGTGTGTGTTCACATGTGTGTGTTCACATAATTGTGTGTGTGTGTGTGTGTGTGTGTGTGAGAGAGAGAGAGAGAGAGAGAGAGAGAGAGAGAGAGAGAGAGAGAGAGAGAGAGAGAGAATAACGAACAACTAACAAATTGTTTATTGTGTAGGCCATTGGCCCATTACAATCAGAAACAGTACATTATATGGTCAACACATGTTTTCTGTACGAAAACAAATACTGAGAGAGCACGTTTCAACACTATATTGTGAGAGCTCCGCTTCGGTACCACAGAGCGCATACTATACAAAAAGTGAGTCATTTATCTCCGAGTCAGTAGCTTCATCTCTTCTTTTAAATGCATAGTATAAATATGTACTGACAGCCCTCAAATGGCCAGTCTCTAGAGCAGCTGGACAAGAGGTTCTATGTCCTTGCATTGCACATTGGAATTATATACTTTATTCGAATATTTTCATATGCTGGGCAGTACAGGACAAAATGCTGTTCATCTTCATCTTTTTCGTGACAAGCTGGACATAAGATTTGGTATTCCTCTTTATTATATCTCTGTTTGTGTACCGTCATTTCGCTAATACCAAATTGAAATCGTATCCAGACATC
The DNA here is from genome assembly GCA_034096865.1 of Theodoxus fluviatilis. Taxonomy (NCBI): domain Eukaryota; kingdom Metazoa; phylum Mollusca; class Gastropoda; order Cycloneritida; family Neritidae; genus Theodoxus; species Theodoxus fluviatilis. The sequence continues at coordinate 33,696 of JAWQFJ010017283.1, forward strand.
TGTGAAAACTTTCCGGTTCAGAGTATATAAATAAGCTTCAATCCCAAAGTATCTTTTAAATTCTCTGTACAATATTAAACGAATGCTCCTATTCAAGTCATACTCCCAACTGGTGATAAATCTCTTTATCAATTGTTCTTTGAGTAGAAAGTTGCGCTCATTAACCACTTCTTGATCTATCCATGCATTCTCAAACCCATTTTTCATTAAGATGGCCCGAATTTTCGAAACCCAGTTATTACTATCAAGCTTATAACATAGACTTGTATACCATATGCGGGTGTCTACATTCTTCCATTTTCAATAGTTTAAGCCAGTATTTAATAGATCTGATCACAGTATTGATATGCAAAGGATATCTTCCCGTATCACCATAGACCATATCATTAGGGGTTCTTGCACTGACATTGAGATACTGTTTTAGCATTTGTAAATGTATACTTTCGATCATTTGAGTATCATCTAAGCCCCATACTTCAGAGCCATATAAAAGTATTGGTTGAACTTGCGAGTCTAAAATCCTGAAAAATACATCTGGGGCTACATGTGTAAGCCTTTTCGAAATCTTAGTAATTCTAGACACTGAGCCCTGCCTCTGCATACAAGATCAGATTTAGCCGAATTCGTGCTCAACTTCGTCGAGATTACCACACCAAGGTACTTGTACTCTGATACAATCTCAAGTTTCTGGCCATTGAGGTACTGTAACAGTGAGAGAGAGAGAGAGAGAGAGAGAGAGAGAGAGAGAGAGAGAGAGAGAGAGAGGGGGGGGGATTTAGACATTTACGAATCATTTTTCACGTTTAGTTCACCTAAAACTACAGTCTTCTGGTCAACATCAGCGTGCGGAAAGCAAAGACGCGCTCAGTCTTGCAGGAACACACACCACACCTACCTAGCCGAGTGCGGGTACACGCGCGGACGCGCGAGTGAAAATATATTCAAACATATACACTTTCCCACACAAATACACACATGCAATAACAAAAAAAAAACTCACACACACACACGAACACACACACACGCTCACTTATACACACACGCGCACACACACGCACATTCACACATACACATATAGACACGCACACATACACACGCAAACAAAAATACATACACGCACGTACACACACAGGCACGTACACACACAACACACAAACACACACACCAACATCCACACACAAAACACACACACACAACACACACAAGCACAAACACACAACACACACACATCAACACACACACATACACACACACACACCCAAACAGTCACACACACACACACCAGACACACACACACACACACACACACACACATACACATGTACACACACAAAACACGCACACATACACACACACACTCACACACTGTGCACACACACACACACACACACACACACACACACGTACACGCTCGCACACACATGCACAAAAAAATACACGCACACACAACACACACACAACACACACACACACACACACACACAACACAACACACACACACACACACACACACACACACACAACACACACACACACACACACTGCACACACACCATACACACACACACACACACACACACACCACCCACATCAAGAACACACAGCATACACACACCACACACACACACACACACACACACACACACCACCCACATCAAGAACACACAGCATACACACACACACACACACACACTGCACACACACTGCACACACATCATACAAACACACAACACACACACACACACCACCCACATCAAGAACACACAGCATACACACACACACACACACACACTGCACACACACTGCACACACATCATACACACACACACACACACACACACACACACAACACACACACACACACACACACACACACACACACACACACACACACGGCAACCACAATCCCTCTGTCAGAAAATGCACCAGAAGCCAGCTTGCTGCCCAGACAATCGCAGACAAGGTGAGACAGAGCAGATCGGATGTCACGTAACCTTGAGGGAAGAATTGTTAGCATTTCTTTCACGCTAACCCCTGTTGGTTGGGAATAACAAAAGACCCACAGGGTCTTTCTACTCGATTCGTAAAACGCGATTGAATAGGGAAATCGAGACTTGACATACTCTTACCAGATCTAGTGATTTTCGGGGTCAATGGCCTTAAATAGTTTTTAAGGCTGAAAGGCAGGAAATCTTACTCCATCCGTCCGTCCGTCCGTCCGTCCGTCCATTCACTCTTCAAGGCTTCCTATCGGCTTCGATTTATCCTGCCTTTCTCAATCCCTGCCCGTACCCCGTTTACTTCCACTATGGTCTCTCAGAGCGCGAAGTCGCCATTCGACTACCAGTATCAATGGTGAGAGAGCATTGTGACATCATGCCGATGTGCAAAAATCACGTCAGGTTTTTCTCTTCTTCTCTTCTTCTCCTCCTCCCCCCCTCTCTCTCTCTCTCTCTCTCTCTCTCTCTCTCTCTCTCTCTCTCTCTCTCTCTCTCTCTCTCTCTCTCTCTCTCTCTCTCATGTGGCCTGTGTGAGATTCTACAGATTTTGCAAAGTGACATGTAGGAAACACTAACCTATTGTGAAAATCTATCAAATGTTATTATGGATTCAATTTCAAGTGAGAACCTGATGGCTAGATGCACCACAATTAGATAATTCTTATTAGCTATGGTAGACGGCTCAGATGAAACCCTTTCTGGTTGATATTACAATCTTGCCTGTGATGATGCTGCAGCCTGAAGGGGGTCAGGGCTATGCACACTTTGTGTGCCAAGTGCTTCAAGACACCAACAAGTGGCACACAGAGCTCTTCCGCTACAACATTCTGCAGATGGCAGCCATTCCTGCCGCCTGCCAGGTCATGGGCTGGTACACAGGTCCGTAGAGCTCCTCTCTGCCAGTGTGCCGGGCACCAGTGCCTCACACTTGCAGATCTGGTGTGAAAGCACTGATGTGAAGTGTGTTCAGTGTGTGTGTGTGTGTGTGTGTGTGTGTGTGTGTGTGTGTGTGTGTGTGTGTGTTTTGATTGTCAGTGTCTAGTACTTGCAAATCTGATACAAAGGACTGTGTTGCAGTATGTATACAGTGTATTCATATGCAATGTGTGTACAGTGTATTTATATGTGCAGTGTTCACAGTGTGTTTATGGATGCCGGACTGATATGTGGCATGTGTACAGAGTACAGCTTATGTACAATGTGTGTATAGGACACCAGTGTCTGGTACATCCAGCACTGATGTGACAGGACTCATACAAAGTCTGTTACTGTGAATGTGTTTGTGTGTATGTGTGTTTGAGTTTATGTTTGTGTGTGTGTGTGTGTATGTGTGTGTGTGCATGTATATGTGTGTGTATGTGTATGTGTATATGTGTGCATGTATATGTGTGTGTATGTGTATGTGTGTGTGTGTGCATGTGTATGTGTGTGTATGTGTGTATGTGTGTTTGAGTTTATGTGTGTGTGTGTATGTGTGTGTGTGAGTGTGAGTGTGAGTGTGTGTATGTGTGTGTATATGTGTATATGTGTGCATGTATATGTGTGTGTATGTGTATGTGTGTGTATGTATGTATATGTGTATGTGTGTGTGAGACTTTCAATTTGTACATGCAATAGCCATTCTAGAAGGAGAAGGAGGGGGAGGTTGAGGATGATTGTGGTTGTGATGATCACAAGAAAAGGGAATTTTTTTTGAAGGAGGAAATATCATGCAAACATTTGCTTCTTCTTCAGCTCGAATCCACGATGACCCCATTGCCTACAATACATATGGACTGCTCCTGGAGCAACAGCATTTGACAAAATCTGCAGCAACTGCTTACCTGAGGTGGGCAGGGCTAGAATTGGTGTTGTTTGGTTCTGCTATGGTGAGATTCTATTGGAGCAGTGTGTAAACTTTAATAGCGTTACAGAGAAATATGCAGTGTTACTTGTGTGATAATAAGGAGAAAAAAAGTCAGTCCCATGTGAAAAGTAAGAAGGAATGAAAGTTATTGTTTTATTTTTTATGTCTTTGCAATGGCTCTGTCACATTTTTGCTGTTGTTAATTTGTTTGTTGACTTTTTGAATAAAATTTATCTGCATCCTTTTGAAAAAGGAGTGTGAACACTTTACACCAAGTGATACTTCATGATGTGGAAAGCCATAATCTTGTGTATGCATTTCAGTGCTGTGGAGCTGCTGGGCCAGGATCCATCCGAGGCTGCCCAGCTGAAGCACGTCCAGTGCAACGCGGCCAGGGTGCTGAGGTGTGTCCTGACCTGCTTCCCCTAGAGTCATTTCCCTCTGAAATAGCTGCTGCTATCTCATAAGGCCTCCATTACATTTCTGCCCATAGGAAGTCAAGTTAACGTATAGTCCTTTGATGCCACTCCCCCTGTGAGTTGGGGGTTCAAATAGACCCGCCATGTCTCCCTACAAGATTCATAAATACTAGGGAAATCATGACTTGCTCTTACTGTAACCATTTCCAGTGATTTTGTGATCAGTGGCCTTACATAGCCCACAAAGGCTGAAAAACTGTGAGACTCCATTCATCAATTCATCATCATCCTGTGACGCTACACTCCACCTTTCCCATCATGCCAGTGTTGCCCCTTGCTGCCTAGTACAGCCCCGAGTTGCACAGTCCCGGCGCTTGAAAGCGCTGGACGAGAGCAGCGATTGCGCCGCTCAAACGCTTCGCTTAATTTCCCGCTCATCACAGCTTGCAAGCGCTGACGAGACTCGATAAATTTCCCTCTCATCACCGCTTGCAAGCGCTATTGAGACCACCGTCTCGTCAGCGCTTGCAAGCTGTGATGAGCGGGAAATTTAGCGAAGCGTTTGAGCGGCGCAATCGCTGCTCCCGTCCAGCGCTTTCAAGCGCCGGGACTGTGCAACTCGGGGCAGGTGTAGGCTAGCTCTCCAGTATTCAGACTTGTAAGTCTCTTGACCATGTCAGGCAGGGCAGGCAGCTCTGCTCCAAGGTCATCACTTGACTGATTGTTTTATTGAGAAAGATGAGATTGAGGAAGGAATGTGAGGGAGCAGGTGGGTCCGGCTGATAGCTAGGTCATCACGAGGACAGAGAAAGGGAGTATAGGATAATTTACTTGTAGTAGCTTTTTCTAATCCCCATGTTGTTCCAGCAGAGTAAATGCAAGTAAAGTGACTTGATTTTGGTGGATGGTGGTGATGGATGGTGAGTTTTGGTTAATGCTGAAACTGACAACTTATCATATGAAGAGAGGTCATTTTCCATGCTAGACCCTATGTTTCCCTTCCTAAACCTATGTTTCCCTATCTGAGTGTGTTGGCTTCCTGACCCTGTGTTTGCCCTCCTGAGCCTGAATTTGGCTCCTTGACCCTGTGTTTGCCTTCTTGACCCTGAGTTTGCCCTCCTGACCCTGAGTTTGCCTTCCTGACCCTGTGTTTGCCTTCCTGACCCAGAGTTTGCTCTCCTGACCCAGAGTTTGCCCTCCTGACCCTGTGCTTGCCTTCCTGACCCTGTGCTTGCCTTCCTGACCCTGAGTTTGCTCTCGTGACCCTGAGTTTGCCTTCCTGATCCTGAGTTTGCCTTCCTGACCCTGAGTTTGCTCTCCTGACTCAGAGTTTGCCCTCCTGACCCTGTGCTTGCCTTCCTGACCCTGTGCTTGCCTTCCTGACCCTGAGTTTGCTCTCCTGACCCTGAGTTTGCCTTCCTGATCCTGAGTTTTCCCTCCTGACACTCTGTTTGCCCTTCTGACCCTGAGTTTGCCTTCCTGACCCTGAGTTTGCCTTCCTGACCCTGAGTTTGCTCTCCTGACCCTGAGTTTGCTCTCCTGATCCTGAGTTTTCCCTCCTGACACTCTGTTTGCCCTTCTGACCCTGAGTTTGCCTTCCTGACCCTGAGTTTGCCTTCCTGACCCTGTGTTTGCCTTCCTGACCCTGAGTTTGCCTTCCTGACCCTGAGTTTGCCTTCCTGACCCTGTGTTTGCTCTCCTGACCCTGAGTTTGCTCTCCTGATCCTGAGTTTTCCCTCCTGACACTCTGTTTGCCCTTCTGACCCTGAGTTTGCCCTTCTGACCCTGAGTTTGCCTTCCTGACCCTGTGTTTGCCTTTGTCCATGCAGCAAGCTGGGTCAGCACCAGGAGGCAGTCAAACTGTTTGAGCAAGGTGATGCTTTGGAGAGATTCTATGACTGCTGTCTGCTGGCACTGGCGCTCTTTCATGCTGGAGACCTGCCTCGAAGTACCCAGGGTGGGTCCCTGTCTGTTGTGACTTTTATGATATTATTGCACTGTATCTCTTGTCTTTTTGCAAGTGTGTGTATTTGTGTGTGTGTGTGTGTGTGTGTGTGTGTGTGTGTGTGTGTGTGTGTATGTGTGTATGCTGTCAGAGGCCTTCAGAGACGAGGACGTTGGTGTCGACCTGAGGTACCGCACAGACGGCAAACTGCTCAACCTGCGGAGGCTCCAGGCAAAAAACAAGGTTATGACAGACATCATCAGAGATCTGCTGTTTTCCGATGACCGTGCTCTCAACGCTGTCTCAGAAGCCGACATGCAACGAAACGTTAACCTGTTCTCCAGCACCTGCACAAACTTTGGTCTGACGATCAGTACAAAGAAGACTGAAGTCCTCCATCAGCCCGCGCCTGGAAAACCCTACGTTGAGCCCAACATCACTGTCAACGGCCAGAGACTAAACACAGTGAACCGTTTCACATACCTAGGCAGCACACTGTCTCAGAATGCTACCATCGATGACGAAGCAAACATTAGAATTGCCAGAGCCAGCTCCACTTTTGGTAGATTATATCCAAATGTCTGGAACAGAAGAGGCATTACCACTCAGACCAAGCTGAAAGTATACAGGGCAGTGGTGCTCCCCTCACTGCTATATGCATGTGAAACATGGACTGTCTATCAACGCCATGCTAGAAAACTGAACCACTTTCACACAACAAGCCTCAGAAAGATCCTCGGCATAAAGTGGCAGGACAAAATTCCAGACACAGTGGTATTGACCAAAGCTGGTCTCCCCAGCATCTGCACCCTCCTGATGCAGTCACAGCTTCGCTGGGCAGGGCACGTAGTCCGGATGCCAGACGAGAGACGAGCTCCAGCATGGCCAGCGGTCCCACGGTGGGCAAAAGAAGCGCTTCAAAGACACCCTGAAAGCTTCACTGAAAGCTTTTGCCATCAATCCAGACACATGGGAACGAGCTGCAATGGACCGATCCACCTGGCGCTCTTCCATCCACCAAGGTGCCAAGACATGCGAGGCAAATAGGATCACCGCCGCAGAAAAGAAGAGGCAAGCCCGAAAGGCCCGTGCTGTCAACCCTCCTGGAGACGTCCCACTTGTCCCATGTCCCTTCTGTTCCCGAACCTTCCGTGCCAGGATCGGCCTCGTTAGCCATCTGCGCACACACAGACAGAGCCAGTCCCAGCAACCCCCCGGATGACTAGAGTGGTCCTCGTCGACTCGACGGACGAACAACCTATGTGTGTTGAAACAGTTTTTGTCTCCATAACTATTTCTACCGAAATGGATGTCTTTGGAGTCATCTTCAAATGCTCAGATTGCGTTTTAAAAGTTTTTAAAAAAAGTTCTGATTAGTCTTTTTTGCATTGTGATTTTTACTTTCCTGATATCATTGTTGCAGTTTATCAGCATGCATTGAAGCTGCAATGTACAGAGACAGAAAAGTCGGATGTTTATGCTGCACTGGGGATGGTGTGCTACAAGTTTGACAACATGAATGACACCAAGTCTATGCTTTTCAAGAGGTGAGTCTTTTGAAATCGGGTAGGTAATTTAAAGAGTACATGTAACTTCAGACTGTCAGTGATGTAGAGTGTTTTCAAGCATCAGATCAGATGAATTTTTTAAACAGGGATCCATATTCATTTTGTTTTTCTTATATGACAGGGTGTTTGTTTGTGCCTTTCACATGACCTTTCTTGTGTGTTGAGTGTGGTTGCAACTTTTTTGTAATCATGAATTTTATAGTGGAGAGAACTTCTGTGTTAGAAAAACCTCCTAATTTTGTAAAATTATTGTTTGCTAAAGTTGAAAGCATAGGGTAGGGTATTACTCTTGTGAAAGATTTCAGTATGATCAATTCCCAAGAAAGATCCACATTGAAATTGAGAAGAAACTGACCTACAGATGCCAGAGTCACTGCTGGGGTTAATTTATCTGGTTGAGGGGAATGTGGTCTTCGATTTAATATTGAAATAGGTTTTAGAAAGTATTGTAATTTAAAAATCTGTCATTGTGACTGCATGGTTTTAGGCACTGCTGTAACCTTGTGGTATGGAAATGCATCTGCCGCTTTTTGAAAATAAGTCTGGGATGAGTGGATTGGACTGGGCTGGAGGTTTCACTGAAATTCAGCAAAGCCTGAACTTATTAGAATGCATGATCCACTCCTGTGGTCATTGTCTGCATGAAAGGGGATGGGATTCTTGGTACAGTTTTCTCAATCAGCTTTCAGGCATTGTTCTTACATGTCTGGATGTTATTAGAGTAACAGAGGGCTCTTGCTGGAAATTCAGTAACAGTTTTTGAGTTGACAAATGATGTCCCATACCACACATATCTGCATGAAATGGAATGACATTCTTGCTACCGTTTTCAAAATCGGCTTCCAGGCATTGAACTTACATGTGTGGTTGTTGTTAGGTTAGAGTAACAGAGGGCTCTTGCTGGGACTTCAGTAACAGTTTTTGAGTTGACAAATGATGTCCCGTAGCACACATATCTGCACTTGCTGACAAACATCCCCTCCCTACAGACGTTGCTAACAAACCCTCCTCTACAGACCTTGCTGTCACCCCCTCCCTCCCCTCCCCTACAGACCTTGCTGTCACCCCCTCCCCCCCCCCCCCTCCCCTACAAACCTTGCTGATCCCCCACCCTCCGCTACAGACTTGCTGACCCCCCCCCACCCCCACCCTTACAGACCTTGCTGACTTCCACCCCCTCCCCCCCCCCTCTCCCCTACAGACCTTGCTGGACCCACCCCCACCCCTCCCCTACAGACCTTGCTGACAAACCCTCCTCTACAGACCTTGCTGACCCCCCCCCCTTCCCCTACAAACCTTGCTGACAAACTCTCCCCTACAGACCTTGCTAACCCCTCCCCCCCCACCCACTCCCCTACAGACTTTGCTGTCACCCCCCCCCCCTCCCCTAAAAACCTTGCTGTCACCCCCTCCCCCCCTCCCCTACAAACCTTGCTGACCCCCCCACCCCCTCCCCTACAGACCTTGCTGTCACCCCCTCCCCCCCCCTCCCCTACAGACCTTGCTGACCCCCAACCCCCCCTCCCCTAAAGACCTTGCTGACCCCCCCCCCCTCCCCTACAAACCTTGCTGACACCCCCCACCTGCCCTACAGACCTTGCTGATCCCCTCCTCCCCCCCCCCCTCCCCTACAAACCTTACTGACCCCCCCTCCCCCCCCCCTCCCCCCTCCCCTACAAACCATGCTGACCATCCCCCGCCCCCCTCCCCTACAGACCTTGCTGACCCCCCTCCCCCCACTCCCCTACAAACCTTGCTGACTCCCCCCCCCCCCTCCCCTCCCCTACAGACCTTGCTGACCCACCCACCCCTCCCCTACAAACCTTGCTGACAAACCTTCCCCTACAAACCTTGCTGACCTCCCCCCCCCCTCCCCTACAGATCTTGCTGACCCCCCCTTCCCCTCCCCTACAGACCTTGCTGACCCCCACCCCTTCCTCTCCCCTACAAACCTTGCTGCCCCCCCTCCCTCCCTCCCCTACAGACCTTGCTGACAAACCTTCCCCTACATACCACAGATCCTCCCCCCCTCTCCCCTACAGACCTTGCTGACCCCCCCGTCCCCTCCCCTACCAACCTTGCTGACCCCCCCCCCCCCCCTCCCCTACAGACCTTGCTGACAAACCCTCCCCTACAGACCTTGCTGACCCCCCCCCCCCACTCCCCTACATATCTTGCTGACACCCCCCCTCCTCCCCTACAGATCTTGCTGACAACACCCCCCCCCCCCCTTCCCTACAAACCTTGCTGACACCCCCCTCCCCTACAGACCTTGCTGACCCCCCCCTTCCCTACAAACCTTGCTGACCCCCCCCCCACCCCTACATACCTTGCTGACCACCCCTCCCCTGCAGACCTTGCTAACCCACCCACCCCCCTCCCCTACCGACCTTGCTGACACCCCCCCCCCCCCTTCCCTACAGACCTTGCTGACACACACACCCCTCCTCTACAGACCTTGCTGACCCCCCCCCCCCTTCTCCTCTACATATCTTACTGACCCCCCCCCCCTCCCCTACAAACCTTGCTGACCCCCCCTCCCCTACAAACCTTGCTGCCCCCCCCCCCCTCACCTACAGACCTTGCTGCCCCCCCCCCTCCCCTACAAACCTTGCTGACTCCCCCTCCCCTACAGACCTTGCTGACCCCCCCCTCCCCTACAGACCTTGCTGACCCCCCCTCCACTGCAGACCTTGCTGATCCCCCCTCCCCTACAGACATTGCTGACACCCCCCCCCCTCCCCTACCGACCTTGCTGACACCCCCCCTTCCCTGCAGACCTTGCTGAACCCCCCCCCCTCCCCTACAGACCTTGCTGACCCAACCCCCCCCTCCCCTACAAACCTTGCTGACCCCCCCCCCCCTCCCCTACAGACCTTGCTGACCCCCCCTCCCCTGCAGACCTTGCTGACACACCCCCCTCCCCTACCGACCTTGCTGACACCCTCCCCCCTCCCCTACAGACCTTGCTGACACCCCCCCCCCCTCCCCGACAGACCTTGCTGACCCCCCCCCCCTCCCCTACAGACCTTGCTGACACACACACCCCTCCCCTACAGACCTTGCTGATCCCCCGCCCCTACAAACCTTGCTGACATCATTCCCCCCCCCCCCCCCCCCCCGCCCCTGCAGACCTTGCTGACATGACAAACCTTCCCCAACAGATGTTTCTGACTCCGCTCCCCTTACTGACATACCCTTCCCTACAGACCTTGCTGACCCCCCCTCCCCTGCAGACCTTGCTGACACCCCCCCGCCCCCCACTCCCCTACCGACCTTGCTGACACCCCCCCCCCTTCCCTACAGACCTTGCTGACACCCCCCCCCCCTCCCCGACAGACCTTGCTGACCCCCCCCCCCTCCCCTACAGACCTTGCTGACACACATACCCCTCCCTTACAGACCTTGCTGACCCCATCCCCCGCCCCTACAAACCTTGCTGACATCCCCCCCCCCCCCCCCCCCGCCCCTGCAGACCTTGCTGACATGACAAACCTTCCCCAACAGATGTTTCTGACTCCGCTCCCCTTACTGACAAACCTTCCCCTACATACCTTGCTGTCCCCCCCCCCCCCCCCTCTCACCTACAGACCTTGCTGACATCCCCTACAGACATTGCTGACATCCTCTGCAGGCATTCCTGTGAGCCAAACTCCAGCTGCTCCCTCATATTTCCTTCCTCATGCTTTGTGTTCAAAATTTAGTAGTCACGTGACAACCTTGAGCCAGTTAAGGCAGAGCTTCCTGTTGTTCCTCATGAAGTCATTAATTTGCTGCTGCTGCTGCTGCTGCTGCTTCTGTTGCTTCTGCTGCTTCTGCTGCTGCTGCTGCTTCTGCTGCTGCTACCAATGTTAGCTTGGGTGTAGAACTTCTTGAATTATTGTCAGTGTTGGATGGAATAGGACTCTACCTGATATTCTGTCTGGGTGGGATGTGACTGCCATTGTTGTTGTTGCCAGTGTGGAGGGAGGCACATCGCGGTGGGGACTGCAGGCATTGTGTGCACTGGGACTGCTCCAGGGAGACTCCACACTGTTGCTGGCTGCACTGCAGGAGCTGGTCAAGCTGGAGGAGACACCAGACATTGTTTTCCTCACCACCGTTGTGCACTTGCTCCAGGTAGGCAAGGCAGCATCTTTTTGTTGTCAGCGTTTGTTTAGTTTGATGTTAATAGCTTTGGTCTTCCCTACCATCCTATAATTATCTGAACAGAATTCACAGAGACAAGGATAACAAGCTCCCCTGTGATTGTTGAAAAGCTGCATCCATTCCCAAAACTTACTTTCTATACTTGACAATCCACATAGCAAAGAGCCCAGCATCAAATCGTGACCAAACTCGCCATTTATTCTGACAAGATGAACCTTGGTGAACATTGCCAGAAGCTACTCAGTCTCTATTCTCACCATTGTGTGTTCCAGGGCAACATCAAGGAGGGAAGGAACTGCATTCTCCGTGCAGTACACAAGCACCGTGGCTGGGCTTCTCTTCGTTGGATGCTGGGCGCCATGCTTCTTCGCATTCAGCCCAGTGCAGGCCTTGCCATTGCCTCCAGCTGCCTGGCAGCTCGGGCTTTAAAGTCCGACTCTGTCCACTGCCTGTCAATCACCTCAGAGCCCCGCCCCCTGTCCCCCATGGTGCCTCCAGGTCTGGAGGGGCTGGGTCTTCTGGCTGCAGGCTGCCATGCCAAGTCCCCCTCCAGGCCCGGCAGTCTGGCTGCAGCTCAGAAAGCCTTCCACATGTACCCTGGTAAGGTGCAAGAGAGAGAGAGAGAGAGAGAGAGAGAGAGAGAGGAGGTGGGGGGCTGGGGGGCCGAGGGAGGGGGGGGGGAGGGGGGGTGTTGGGGAGAGAAGGGTAGGATAAAGAGAGAGAAGCACATTGCTGGAAGGAGAATGCACTTGTTATAACTTTTTAAATGTAGTGACAACTGCCTTTGAGGCATTATGTTTGGTAGGTTGCATCATTAGTAGATGCTACTCTGTGCAAAGCAATCATGTAATGACACTAGATGTCATGACTAGGCCAAGGAATGCTGTGAAAAAAAAGAAGCTTTGAAATTCATTTGAAAGAGTGAAAGAATTTTCTAATAAAGCTTGAAAATGAGATTCACAGAAACAGTAGTGTATTTGCATATATGTAGGATTTGGCAATGTATTAAATATATAAACTTTGTGAGTATGGCTCCTTTTCTCTTCTAAATTAAAAAAACCTCCAGCCTCAGGGAAAAAAGAAAAGAAAAGAAAATCTACATAGTTGTCAAGTCCTTTTGTGTTGGTGCTGAAAAGTTTCTGTTTGTCACCATTTTGCTGCAGACAAGATTTCCACCGTGGTGGGGCTGGCAACTGCCGTGCACGCAGAGGCCATGACTCACACCAGTGTCAGGTCTGCATCAGACTTCCTTCTCACCGAGATCTCCTTCCTGCAGTTTGTCCTTCAGCAAGGTAGGCAACTCCAGTCTGCCACAGAAATGTGGTGGAGGTGTTGGTGGCGTTGGTTGTTGGTGGTGTTGGTGGTTAGCGGGTGGTGAGTGGGTGGGTGGTGAGTGGGTGGGTGGTGGGTGGGGTTGGTGGTGGTGTCCACATTTTTTTGTTACTTTAAATTTAAATGTATAGTTTAATATGTAATTATCATAGGCAAGCAGATTTTCAGGCAAATGTTAACAAGTTAAGTATTAGGTTTAGTAAGTGTTGAAAAGGTATAGAGTTGGAAGCAGTCTTGCACTGCAGTGCTGTCTCTTTCTCACTCTCTCTTTCTCTCACTCTCTTGCTCTCTCTCTCTCTCTCTCTCTCTCTCTCTCTCTCACACACACACACACACACACACACACACACACACACACACACACACACACACACACACGAGTATTGCAGGCAATGCGTCTTTGCCATACTAGTACCTGACTGTCTGTGCATCCTATTAGTATCAGTCAGGTGCCAGTGGAGAATGAAATAGGAGGTTCAGTGACCATTAGGTAAAGCTTGAAGTAGTTTGATACTTACATAAGTGTGAAAATCACTGCGGGAAGTCGGCACATTTGATTTTTGTGTGCAGAGGACATCAGCAGTTCCCTGGGACTTTGGGCCAGGCAGCAGCTGGCGGTGGCATGGCTGTACGTTGGACGTCAGGACCAAGCAGTCAGCCTCCTCTCCCAGGTCAGTGTCAGGGCATTGCATGCTGCGCAGGTGTGAAGCTGCTGATCCTGTGATATCATTCTGCAGAGGTCTGATACTGGCAAGGACCTGTAGTGTGCACTCTCGGCCAAAGATGAAGTGGTTGCAGACTGGCCACTCTGTGTGTGCCTTTGATCTTCATGGAAAGCCATGCTTGAGTGTTGAAGTTGTGGGGTTAACCCTTTTGTGGTCACAGACTCTTAGGTCTGCAGTTGTCTGATTCATGGTCAAGTGCAGTATTAACTTTGTAGTGATCATACACTATTGCTCTTGTGTCCTTCTGGTATTCACTTACTCAAGTGTGCGGCACTGATCTTTCAAAATTAATCAAGCTATGTTATGCATTTAGGGATACACATTAGACATTTCTAACTCATTTTCCAGTGTTGACTGCAAGCTACTCTGTGCATGCAACGTTTTTTTATAGCCAAGTGTAGTAGTTATCCACATAAAGTAAGAGTGTTTGGTGGCACACATATGTAGAATTGTCATAGCTGACACACACTGATTGATCTTTGTTTTGCGTTTTGCAGCTCAGGAGTTCCGAGCCGTTTGCCTATGGAGGAGTGAAACTGTTGGAAATCCTCACAGATGACAGAGAGGCGGTGTTTGAGATCCTGAAGAAGCCTGACTCAAGTCCTCCTCTGTATCCACTGCAGGTACTGATGCACACCATGATGGTGCTAGACAAGCGATTTTTATTTTTAGCAACTGGGTATGATTGAATTCTAGTGACTAGATAATGAGTGACTGAAGTAGCCTGCATACGTAAGTGAGACAATGTTCTTATATGGAAGTGTATACCTTAACCCTAGCCTTTGTCTTGACACGGGGATGTTTTGTGATGACAGGTGCTGGCAGAGCTGTACCTGGGGGAGGGGCAGGTGTCTAGGGCGAAGGAGGCGTTGAGGGCGTGTCTGTCTGCCCTTGGAGAGACCACCAGCCAGCCCCAGTACTTCGCCCTGGCAAAACTGGCCCATCTTGCCTTCCAGCAGCTCAGGGTAAGGCATCCTGTGACTGTCAGTCTTTTCCTCTTGCCTCTCTTTGTCTTTCAGTAGAATGGGGTCGATGGTAGGCCTGGAAAATGGTTTATGAGGCAATGGACTGACAGTGATGCCAGTAGCCTTTCTATGGAATGGGGTCGGTGGTAGGCCTGGAAAATGGTTCAGGAGGCAATGGACTGACAGTGACGCCAGTAGCCTTTCTGTGGAATGGGGTCGGTGGTAGGCCTGGAAAATGGTTCATGAGGCAATGGACTGACAGTGACGCCAGTAGCCTTTCTGTGGAATGGGGTCGGTGGTAGGCCTGGAAAATGGTTCATGAGGCAATGGACTGACAGTGATGCCAGTAGCCTTTCAGTAGAATGGGGTTGGTGGTAGGCCTGGAAAATGGTTCAGGAGGCAATGGACTGACAGTGACGCCAGTAGCCTTTCTGTGGAATGAGGTCACTTATAGGGCCTGAATCTTGTTTGAGGAGACGGCAGTTGACAGTGATGGCAATGTCTTTCAGGGGATGAGAGTCATAATAGAGGCATTGATCTTACTTGCAGAGGAAATGGACTGATGGTGATGCCAATGTCTTTCAGGAGAGTGGAGACAGCGAGGGAGCCCAGGCTCTGTTTGATGAAGCAACAGTGGCCCTGGAGAAGTTGGACCCACACACGCCCCTGGTTCCTCTGATGAAGGGACTCCTCAACCTGGGCAGCAATGACAGGTGACTGCCTCCAGACTGCCTGCCTCATGTGGTAGAGGATGAACTCTTTCATTTCATGTCCCTACTTGCTCTTCATCACATGAAATCCAGATGATTTCATGTGATTAAATTTTTTTTAAGAGTGCGGTCATGACAATTTGTCAGTTATTCTTTGTTCTTGACATCATTGATATCATTGATGCCACCATCATTGTCATTTTGTTCCTATCTGCTGAATGAGAACTTTAGCTGAAATAATTTGCCTAAAACTTTTTCTCCATTGAGATGAGGCATTTGAAAACTGATTAACTGAACCTTAATGGTTCATCATCATCACCATCATCATCACCATCATCATCATCATCATCATCATCATCATCATCATCATCATCATCATCATCATCATCATCATCATCATCATCATCATCATCATCATCATCATCATCATCATCATCATCATCATCATCATCATCATCATCATCATCATCATCATCATCATCATCATCATCATCATCATCATCATCATCATCACCATCAGAAGCAAGAGCAGAAGCAGAAGCAGAAGAGGAAGAAAATGTTGGTGTCTCTTAATCACGGTGGATAAGAGATTGCAGATGTTATTATTATCTTGTACCTGTGTTAAATATAAGTTTTAGTTTACATCCTCTCCCCTTTCCTCCATCCCCCCCCCCCCCCCCCCCCCCCCCCCCCACCCCCCCACCCTCCACCCCCCTCTTATCCCTTAAGTTTCCAGCAGCTCAGCTGGGGGTGAACAAATAGCCTGTTTGCTCTACATGTGGATGTGCGAGCATGTGATTGTGTGTGTGTGTGTGTGTGTATGTGTGTGTGCACATACGCATGTCTGAGCATTTGGTCGCAATGTGCATATAATTATAAGATCATGAGTCTGAACTGGACAATAGATGACACTAGACACATCAGGTGTGCCTGGTTCATGAGGGAGGACACCAATTTAGGTTATCTCTTTAGTTCCTTAATGATTCATGAAGATCACCACATGTATTACAACACACCTGTACAATCTGTGATCTGTGGTAATTGTTCTCTTGTGCAGGCTGGCCAAGCACCTCCTGCAGAGGGCGGTGGAGAGCTCCAAGACTGTCACGGCCCTCAAGCAGCTCCTCACCCTGCTCTCTTCCTCCAAGAAAGATCCAGAACTCCTCAATGTTAGTTAGCATTGCACTGCTATAAGAGAGAAAGTGTTGAGTAAAATGATGCACTCCTCTGTCATTCTTATCTCTTCCTCTTTGCTCACTGGATTTAATAATTGTTACACTTGATGAAGGGGATAAGTGTAGGGTGTCTGCCTGTAAGAACAGGCCTAACATACACCTGTATTTCTTCTGCACATGACAAAATAAATTTTAGCTTTTTTGGAGAAAGCGTGAGAGAGAGAGAGAGAGAGAGAGAGAGAGAGAGAGAGAGAGAGAGCGCGAGCGCATGCTATGAACAAATGAACAAACAATTGAACATACAAAAAAATTTGTTTTGGCCACTAGCCCATTACAAATAGTGACAAATATCTTGAACGAACCACAAAACGTGGAGGTGGGGGAGAGGGGGGGGGGGAGAGAAATCAAAACTTCAAGAAGTCTTGTTAGCCAGATGGCAAAGAACGAAAAACTTCAAAAAGTCGCCATTCTTTAAGTCAATAAGACTATTCCTCCTGGAGTGCCAGGGCTGCTGCTGCTGCTGAGGCATTTGAGAGCCGCGCCAGCTCTTTCTCTCTCTCTCTCTCTCTCTCTCTCTCTCTCTCTCTCTCTCTCTCTCTCTCTCTCTCTCTCTCTCTCTCTCTTTGTGTCTCTCACACACAACATATGATAAAGAAGATGAAATGTGCATCAGAAGTCAACAATTCTATCAAGTATGATTCAAAGAAAAATAGTGAAGTAGATTAAACTTGAAAGTGCATGTATTTTTGTCTTCTGCACTTTTCCAATTCATTGCTTCTTTTACCTCGTTTGATGTGGCAGGGAGCCATTTCTCATGAGGAAGCACTGATTTCTGTTTACAGAGCTTGTGGGAGGAAGCCGTCAGCTCTAGTGACCAGGAGATCCTGGAGTTCTGTGAGAGGCTGTTGCCAGGAAAGGATGCCTGAAGGTCCTTGCCTGCCTTGTGTCCCAGACGAGAGGAGCAGACAGGGTTGAAGTCAAAGTGCGTCAGTGTAGTGAGGGTGTCTGCACCAGTGCTTGCCATGCCATGGTTAATGCAAGGGAAGTTTTGGCGGAGGGCTTTGAGCAATCATGGAAACGAAAATGGGGTTTTGAAAAGTAAGATCTTGCAGCAGAGGTTGGATTTAGGTACATCAAAGGGAAAAAAGTGAAAGAGAAAGGCAAATGTGGTCAATAATAGAGGTTGTCATGAAATGGAGGGCTTTCCATCAAAGGTTCCAATGAAGAATTAATTTGAATGGATTGCAAGAGTGGAATGAGATGATTTGAGTTTCTTCTGTGTTCTAATTTCCTCGGGTACTCTGTCCTATCGGACAGAGTACCTCAGTTTGAAATCTCGGCATTTGAACGAGATTGAGACCGCAGCCGCCACTCCGCCTGACTGACTTCGCACGCCCGGAGAGTTATGCTAAGATCCGGCCACGTTAATCATAATGTATCTGCGTTTTGTGACAAACGTCTTGCTCGGTGGTACTGTACGCCATGCACCTTAACGGTCCGCGTGATTCGGGTGTAATCTTAAGCTAAACGATGTTTATTGGCGCTGCTGAAATGGTCGAAGTCGGAAACATTCGGAACGTCAGGTACAGTGTCCGGAAATGTTGCCGATAACGACCATTTCAGCCTTACGCAATGGCATGACACCACCTTGAAAATCCTGAACCCAAGTCAGTGTCCTCAGTCCTGTTCACTCATACTTGCTAAAGTGTGAGACTAATCCTCTCAGCAAATTGCAATATGCATGCATGCAGAAGTAACCATGGTGATTACAGTGATCACTGTGACCATTGAAGAGTTCTGCTTTACAGTGATGGGAGAAGTATGCTGTGGAAATCCTTTTTTAAAGGGTCAAACAGAGAGCTCTTTCATTTTTCTCAAAGATGAAATGTCACCAGTGGTATTCGTACAACTGAATTATTAAAGGCATATCATAAAGTAGATACAAATGTGGTTGAAGTACATACTGATTGATGCTCTGCTTTGAATTTACTGGTTGACTGTTACTGCAAGGTGAAATGATTGAACAGTGGTGACTGCATATGCTGAAGCTGCAGATGATGGATCATCTTTTTTGTGATCAGCTTTCTTTTCTTCTTCATTACTCTCAACTATTTTGAAAACATGATCCATTCAGGTATCTCTGGTGGTGCAATGTCTAGGCATTCTGTATGGAGTCTACAGAGATAATGTCCCTTGAGTTGGATTTGTTCATTCAAACTGTGATTTTGAATGTGGGATGCTGTGTTTGCTGAGTCTACATCTGTGGGATGACACATTGTGAGAGAGAAATATTTGCTGACAGGTGATTCACCCTCAGAATTATAAACATCTTGTTATGTAGGTTAAGGCTATGGATGAACTACCTACTGAAGGATGATGGCAAAGTTAAATTTTGCTGATAATTTTTACCAAGCTTGTGGATGTTAATGGTTTGATGGCAATTATTTTAGGATTTTATCAACCGTGACCTATTATTTCAAATAAACTTTGCCAAATTGCTCTCTTCCGATAGTTATTTATCTAATTTGTTGATAAAACATTGTAGATTTGGTGGTTGTAGTGTCTCTGCACTCTGGAGCAGGGAGACAGGAACCTTTGCCGCCCTAAAAAGCATTTCAGTGACAGTGTGGAAGAACACCTCTGGCATGCATGTGTGTGTGTGTGTGTGTGTTTGCATGCATGTGCACATACATGTGCATACATGCATGCATGCCATCTTCCTAATTAATTAAAAAAATCAAATTCTCATACTCATAATGGAGGAAGGATTCTGGAGAGAAAAAAAAGCTCATTGTTACAGGCTATTTTATTTATACAGGCTTTTGCTCAAGAAAACAACAATCTTTCATCCCAGATGCTTCAGTAAATCACCATACATTTTTTTACAAGTTAAAATAATTAAGGCTTCCATTTTCATCTTTTAGGAAGTTTGAAACTGAAATAACAGGTTCTTGAATGATGTCCATTGAATAACATGCTAACATGAATGATGTCCATTGAAAATGAAATGGAGAAAATGGCTGCAAGTATTTACTGGGGTGATGGTCTTCATAGGCTGATTTCATCTCCCTTATTGGTTCAGTTATTAGTATGGACGATCCATGACATGTCATTATGACTCATACTAAACAGAGTTCATTTCTCCATCATTTCTCAATGGGATGAGGGATGACCTATTAGTGGATTGTGATGACAGAGTTGATTTCTCCATCATTTCTCAATGGGATGAGGGATGACCTATTAGTGGATTGTGATGACAGAGTTGATTTCTCCACCATTTCTCAATGGGATGAGGGATGACCTATTAGTGGATTGTGATGACAGAGTTGATTTCTCCATCATTTCTCAATGGGATGAGGGATGACCTATTAGTGGATTGTGATGACAGAGTTGATTTCTCCATCATTTCTCAATGGGATGAGGGATGACCTATTAGTGGATTGTGATGACAGAGTTGATTTCTCCATCATTTCTCATTGGGATGAGGGATGACCTATTAGTGGATTGTGATGACAGTGTGACAACAATGGAGTTGGTGGTGGTGGGATGGATATTTTGTTGACAAGGAGTTACGAGTGTCGGCTAGGAGCAGTGGTAGGCTTAATGATTTTTGACTCACATGCGAAGCAAAAGTGAGTCTATGTACTGAGCCGTTTCGTCCGTCCGTCCGTCCGTCCGTCCGTCCGTCCGGGCGTCCGTCCGGGTGTCCGGGCGTAAAAAACTTAAACGTTGGATTTTTCTCGGAGACTATTAAGTCTATCAACACCAAATGTGGCATGATGGTGTATGATGACAAGGCCTCAAAAACATACATAGTGACTTGACCTTGCTTCAAGGTCAAGGTCACAGGAGCCATAAATGTGGTCTCAAAAACAGTCATTTTTCACATTTTCCCAATTTTCTCCCACGTTATTGAGAATGGCGACCTTAGCTACAAGTGGTATATAGGTCAAAGCAAGCCCTATCTTTTGATACCAGTTTGGTTGACCTTGCTTCAAGGTCAAGGTCACAGGAGCTCTTCAAAGTTGGATTGTATACATATTTTGAAGTGACCTTGACCCTGAACTATGGAAGATAACTGTTTCAAACTTAATAATTATGTGGGGCACATGTTATACATTCATCATGAGACACATTTGTTCACATATCATCAAGGCCAAGGTTTATTTGACCCTTATGAAATGTGACCAAAATGGGGTAGTGAACCACTAAAAGTGACTATATCTCATGGTAGAAAGTGCCAATAAGCACCATTGTGCTTCCTATGTCTTGAATTAACAGCTTTGTGTTGCATGACCTTTGATGACTTTGACCTTGGGTCAAGGTCACATGCATTTTGGTAGGAAAAATGTGTAAAGCATTTCTTTGTGTATGATGTCATTGTTAGGTTTAGTTGTTTGACCTTGACGGTCACCTGAAGGTCAAGGTCATATAAAGGTCAAGGTCAAGCATGTGAGTCGTATGGGCTTTGCCCTTCTTGTCTTTTATTAAAAGAACAATTAAAGAAACAAGAACTTTATTAAGTACATGTAGCATTGGCAATCTTGGTGGTGTACAGTTACTCTCAAGAAAAATATCACAATCCTATTGCAATATGATGAAATTTAAAAAGTCATGGCACTGGGAATGAATATCAAGCAACTATGCCACATGAAGTAAATAATAACAAGTGTTATTGCATTGAATGAATGAGAATTAAGTAAGTATATTGCACATGATAACAATGTGAACACGTTTTCCTGGACTCTAAATAAAATGCAAGGCTCTGGCTTATGCACATTATGATAAAACATTCAAAACACCACTTGAATATTAAAAATGATTATGTATACAAACAGTATGTACAGTAAAGTAAAGGCAATAACATAGTAAAAGGGGAAAAAAGTGGTTTTATACAGCAACTCATCACCCATGTCTGGGTCTCAAACCGCTTTACACTTTACCCCCTGATCACTGGGCAGCTTGATCAATCCTTCACTGGTACCTGACAACAAACACTGTGACTGACATTGAAGATGCACACAAACAGGCACCAGCACCAACTCCACTCCCTCGGGAGGATTCCAACCTGTCATAGCCGCATGCAAGAGTTAATCACACTACAGTGCCCCATCACTGCCCTCTCAGGTACCTGGTTTTACCCCAGGGCAAGGGATTGCAGGGTAAGGGATTGCAGGTGAAGGGATTGCAGGGTAAGGGACTGCAGGTGAAGGGATTGCAGGGCAAGGGATTGCAGGTGAAGGGATTGCAGGTGAAGGGTTTGCAGGTGAAGGGATTGCAGGTGAAGGGATTGCAGGTGAAGGGATTGCAGGTGAAGGGTTTGCAGGTGAAGGGATTGCAGGGCAAGGGATTGCAGGTGAAGGGATTGCAGGTGAAGGGTTTGCAGGTGAAGGGATTGCAGGTGAAGGGATTGCAGGTGAAGGGATTGCAGGGCAAGGGATTGCAGGTGAAGGGATTGCAGGTGAAGGGTTTGCAGGGTAAGGGATTGCAGGTGAAGGGATTGCAGGTGAAGGGATTGCAGGTGAAGGGTTTGCAGGTGAAGGAATTGCAGGGGAAGGGTTTGCAGGTGAAGGAATTGCAGGTGAAGGGATTGCAGGTGAAGGGATTGCAGGTGAAGGGATTGCAGGTGAAGGGTTTGCAGGGTAAGGGATTGCAGGTGAAGGGATTGCAGGGTAAGGGATTGCAGGTGAAGGGATTGCAGGTGAAAGGGATTGCAGGTGAAGGGACTGCAGGTGAAGGGACTGCAGGTGAAGGGACTGCAGGTGAAGGGATTGCAGGTGAAGGGATTGCAGGGTAAGGGATTGCAGGTGAAGGGATTGCAGGTGAAAGGTTTGCAGGGCAAGGGATTGCAGGGCAAGGGATTGCAGGCGAAGGGATTGCAGGGCAAGGGATTGCAGGTGAAAGGTTTGCAGGGCAAGGGATTGCAGGTGAAGGGATTGCAGGTGAAGGGATTGCAGGTGAAGGGATTGCAGGGCAAGGGATTGCAGGGTAAGGGATTGCAGGTGAAGGGATTGCAGGTGAAGGGATTGCAGGGTAAGGGATTGCAGGTGAAGGGATTGCAGGTGAAAGGGATTGCAGGTGAAGGGACTGCAGGTGAAGGGACTGCAGGTGAAGGGACTGCAGGTGAAGGGATTGCAGGTGAAGGGATTGCAGAGTAAGGGATTGCAGGTGAAGGGATTGCAGGGTAAGGGATTGCAGGTGAAGGGATTGCAGGTGAAGGAATTGCAGGGTAAGGGATTGCAGGTGAAGGGATTGCAGGTGAAGGGATTGCAGGTGAAGGGTTTGCAGGTGAAGGGATTGCAGGTGAAGGGTTTGCAGGGTAAGGGATTGCAGGTGAAGGGTTTGCAGGTGAAGGGATTGAAGGTGAAGGGATTGCAGGTGAAGGGTTTGCAGGTGAAGGGATTGCAGGTGAAGGGATTGCAGGTGAAGGGATTGCAGGTGAAGGGATTGCAGGTGAAGGGATTGCAGGTGAAGGGTTTACAGGGTAAGGGATTGCAGGTGAAGGGATTGCAGGTGAAGGGTTTGCAGGGTAAGGGATTGCAGGTGAAGGGATTGCAGGTGAAGGGATTGCAGGTGAAGGGTTTGCAGGGTAAGGGATTGCAGGTGAAGGGATTGCAGGTGAAGGGATTGCAGGGGAAGGGTTTGCAGGTGAAGGGATTGCAGGTGAAGGGATTGCAGGTGAAGGGACTGCAGGTGAAGGGACTGCAGGTGAAGGGATTGCAGGTGAAGAGATTGCAGGTGAAGGGATTGCAGGGCAAGGGATTGCAGGTGAAGAGACTGCAGGTGAAGGGACTGCAGGTGAAGGGATTGCAGGTGAAGGGATTGCAGGTGAAGAGATTGCAGGTGAAGAGATTGCAGGGCAAGGGATTGCAGGTGAAGGGATTGCAGGGCAAGAGATTGCAGGGCAAGAGATTGCAGGTGAAGGGATTGCAGGTGAAGGGATTGCAGGTGAAGGGATGGCAGGTGAAGGGATTGAAGGTGAAGGGATTGCAGGTGAAGGGATTGCAGGTGAAGGGTTTGCAGGGCAAGGGATTGCAGGGCAAGAGATTGCAGGTGAAGGGATTGCAGGTGAAGGGATTGCAGGTGAAGGGATTGAAGGTGAAGGGATTGCAGGTGAAGAGATTGCAGGTGAAGGGATTGCAGGTGAAGGGTTTGCAGGGCAAGAGATTGCAGGGCAAGAGATTGCAGGTGAAGAGATTGCAGGTGAAGGGATTGCAGGTGAAGGGATTGCAGTTGAAGGGATTGCAGGTGAAGGGATTGCAGGTGAAGGGATTGCAGGTGAAGGGATTGCAGGGCAAGGGATTGCAGGCCAAGGGATTGCAGGGCAAGGGATCGCAGGTGAAGAGATTGCAGGGCAAGGGATTGCAGGGCAAGAGATTGCAGGGCAAGGGATTGCAGGGCAAGGGATTGCAGGGCAAGAGATTGCAGGGCAAGGGATTGCAGGGCAAGGGATTGCAGGTGAAGGGATTGCAGGTGAAGGGATTGCAGGGCAAGAGATTGCAGGGCAAGAGATTGCAGGGCAAGGGATTGCAGGGCAAGAGATTGCAGGGCAAGAGATTGCGGGGCAAGGGATTGCAGGTGAAGAGATTGCAGGGCAAGGGATTGCAGGGCAAGAGATTGCAGGGCAAGGGATTGCAGGTAAAGGGATTGCAGGGCAAGGGATTGCAGGTGAAGGGATTGCAGGGCAAGGGATTGCAGGGCAAGAGATTGCAGGGCAAGGGATTGCAGGGCAAGGGATTGCAGGTGAAGGGATTGCAGGTGAAGGGATTGCAGGGCAAGAGATTGCAGGGCAAGAGATTGCAGGGCAAGAGATTGCAGGGCAAGGGATTGCAGGGCAAGAGATTGCAGGGCAAGGGATTGCAGGTGAAGGGATTGCAGGGCAAGGGATTGCAGGTGAAGGGATTGCAGGGCAAGGGATTGCAGGGCAAGAGATTGCAGGGCAAGGGATTGCAGGGCAAGGGATTGCAGGTGAAGGGATTGCAGGTGAAGGGATTGCAGGGCAAGAGATTGCAGGGCAAGAGATTGCAGGGCAAGAGATTGCAGGGCAAGAGATTGCAGGGCAAGAGATTGCGGGGCAAGGGACTGCAGGTGAAGAGATTGCAGGGCAAGGGATTGCAGGTGAAGGGATTGCAGGTGAAGGGATTGCAGGGCAAGGGATTGCAGGGCAAGGGATTGCAGGGCAAGGGATTGCAGGTGAAGAGATTGCAGGGCAAGAGATTGCAGGGCAAGCACCAAAAAGTTGATTACAGAGTTCCACAACAGTGACTCTTGCAGTGTGCCTGAACATGGGAAGAACTTAATCTAAAGTTCAATACAAGGTGACAAAGCTAAACATGGATCTTGGCACATGATCAAAGTCTAAATGTCTGTGTCCATCTTTCTTCCAGCACAAAATGCTTACATAGTCAATGCCAAACACCAGTTGAGAAGAAACTTCATGTGCTGAGAAGAGGCCTTCAAGACTGGAGAGTAGCTGCTCTGTCACAAACACTAGATTAAAAAACATAAAAGGCAGCCTAAGAGATTTCCATGCTCAATGGCCTTAAATAGCCTACAAAGGCTGATAGGCTGTAAACTCCATCCATCTTTTTATGGGAGCACCTTCAGCCAAGTGATATGGATTTACCCTTAATGAATGGGCTGACGGAATAATTATTCAATGTGCCCAGTGGTGTGTTCACACACAACTCAGCAATTGCAGTCTTGTATTAAGCTGAATTAATGAAATGGAGGAGCAGAAAACATTTCATGACCTGGTGGAGGCTGCACACAGGCCTAGAGTCACTTTGCCAAGGCTGGC
>JAWQFJ010017286.1:0-2500 GCA_034096865.1 Theodoxus fluviatilis
CATGTCAGCTGACGGATAGGCTCGAGTTTCTCTGAGAGTTTCGGCAGAAATTTGGAGAGGTAGTTGATGGACGAATTCACAAAGACGTCGCACGTCTTCAACATTTTCAGGTTTTCTCATCTCGAGGACGGCTCTCACCTTTTCAGGGTCAATCTTCAAGCCCTCACTTGTGACTCTGTGCCCAAGGAACGTGATCTCATTCTTCTTAATCTCAGCCTTTTCCTTGTTGAGTTTTATGCCTACATAACGGCATCTTTCCAGCAGGGCAGTGAGGTTCTTGTCATGGTCAACAGTAGCAGTATCTGTAGTGGAGCCGGAGCCGTAGACGATGATATCGTCGGACACGCCAATGACACCATCAAGGTCATCGAGAGCGACGTTGAGACGTTTCTGGAACAGCTCACTACTCACAGAGGTGCCAAACGGGAGTCTCTTCCACCTGTACCTGCCATGTGGGTTCTGGAAGGTCGTCAGCAGGCTCGATTCATCGTCTAGATGCACATGCCAGTAGGCATTTGTCAGATCCAGCTTCGAGAATATCTTGGCGTTTGTCAGCTTTGGCAGAATGTCCTCCATCACACGAAGAGGATATCACTCTCGCTTCAGAGCTTTATTCAAAGGTCGAGGGTCAATGCAAATTCTGATGTCGCCAGACTTTTTGGTTGCAACCACCATCCTGCTAATCCAATCTGTCGGTTGGTCGACGGGTTCGATCACATCTCTGTCAACCAGGCGATTCAGCTCTGCCTTCACCCTATCTTCCATGGTCAGAGGCACGCGTTCGATGATGTGACCGGTATGATGGTAGGGTCGACTTGGAGGTGGACAACACCAGGAAGACTGCCTTGACGGTCGTCGAAGACTTTAGCGAAAGCCTCGAAGATGCCAGATGTAGGTGAGGCTGCAGGGACAGGCGTTGCCGCAGGAGTAGCAGACTGAGCAGGAGTAGTGGTGGAGACAAGCGCTTCTGCATGACTTGCAGACTCAGTACGAGTAGTCACCTTGTTGACTCTCTCAAACTGATCGTAGTTGACAGTGATGAGACCCATCTTCTCGGACGTGTGTTTTCCTAGCAGAGGAGTGAGACTCCTATCAATGACGGTGAATCGGACGTGAAATTTCTGCTTGTTCTTTGGGTTCACCAACCGCAGGGTGGCTTTTCCTTTCGCTATGATGGTGCCCTCATTATACATGCACAGCTTTGTGTCAGTGGGGGTGAGAGGAGTGTCCTTTATGTATCTTGCTGATATCACGTTGACACTTGCTCCCGAGTCAATCTGGCAAGCAACTTTTTTCCTTGGATGATCATTTCAGCCTTGATCACCTTGCTGTGTCTCTTGCTGCGCTTATGACCAATAGTGTACTCGCTGTCGTTCGAGCTTGAATCTTCTTCCACTGTGTTTGTACTTCTCTGCTCATATTTCACTGCAAAGTGATTCTTCTTCTTGCAGAGCTTGCAAGTCTGCCCCCATGCAGGGCACTGCTCCTTCTTCATTGCGTGCTGCCGCCCACAATACCGACAGTTGGGCTTTGAAGATTAGTTGTTGGACCTGAACAGCAGAAACTTCTTCAGAGACCTCTCTCTCAGTGGACGATGGGGCGGGTGGAGACCCAAACTTCTTCAGTTGATTACGAGCCGCCTCATCTGCTCTGCATATGTCGATGCAGGTCTTTAGGGAGAGCTCAGACTCCTGCAACATGCGTTTTCTGGTGCTACTGTCTCTGATGCCTAGGACAATGCGATCTCGTAGCAGTTTGGTATGCATGGACAGTTTGGTATGCATGGACAGTTTGGTACGCATGGACAGTTTGGTATGCATGGACAGTTTGGTATGCATGGACAGTTTGGTACGCATGGACAGTTTGGTATGCATGGACAGTTTGGTAAGCATGGACAGTTTGGTAAGCATGGACAGTTTGGTAAGCATGGACAGTTTGGTATGCATGGACAGTTTGGTATGCATGGACAGTTTGGTAAGCATGGACAGTTTGGTAAGCATGGACAGTTTGGTATGCATGGACAGTTTGGTATGCATGGACAGTTTGGTAAGCTTGGACAGTTTGGTACGCATGGACAGTTTGGTACGCATGGACAGTTTGGTATGCATGGACAGTTTGGTATGTATGGACAGTTTGGAATCAGAGAACGTCACTAGAGACAGCTAGGCCAATTTTTTCCGGCAACACCACATAAAATTAATAATATGCTCTGACTGGAGGTTGCGCCCTCGCCCTGGCCAATGACAATGGTCACTTTGAGGCTGTTGATCAAACCAAACTCTGCATGCATTTCCGAAGCAGATCACACTAATCTGACGGTGGGGGGAAAAGGTACTTGTTGTCAGTGAATCCCATTTACCTGGAGGCTTTTTGAATTCTAGATTGCCACAAGTGGACACGGCAGCCAAGCCCTGGTGAACGAGCCCTGTATCGTCCACAATACCTCGGGTGAGTCCTCTTCCCATCAACATACACTGACTCTTGCTCTCTGCAGCGGTGG
>JAWQFJ010017286.1:10000-23218 GCA_034096865.1 Theodoxus fluviatilis
GATCTGCACACCAGGCCCACCTTGCCAAACCATCCTGTTCTATAACAAGGAATCTCCGTTCCTCAAAAAGAAGACTATTGATTGTCCCACAAACAAGGTTACGGAGCTTCGGTGACCGCTCCTTCAGCGTTGTTGGACCGAGACTCTGGAACCAACTTCCTGAGGGTCTGAGGGTTAGTCGATCCTTGGCCGCATTTAAAACTGGCCTCAAAACTTTTTTTTTCGTCTTGTCGCGCCATGAGCACGTTTATTGTGATAATGGCGCAGTAAAAATGAAAATACATACATACATACATACATAACGAAAGCTGCCTTTCGTCAGATATGCAGTCACCTCCAGCGCAAACTGCGCCTAATCCAAAATGAGTGCTGGACCGACCTTGCTGAGAGGACCCAGCAATGTGCAGATACCGGCAACATCAGGGGATTCTATGAAGCCCTCAAAGCAGTGTATGGCCCATCCTACCAAATGCAGAGCCTTCTGCGCAGCGCCGACGGCCAGACACTGTTCACCGACAATGTGTCAATCCTGAACCGCTGGTCGGAACATTTCAGGACACTTTTCAATGCCAATCGCTCTTTCGACGTGCCATCCATCCTCCGTATTCCTCAGCAACCCGTCAAGGCTGAATTGGATGAGTTGCCTACTCGCTGCGTGATCAAGTAGTTTCCAAACCTTTACTTTAGTACGCTCACTTGTGCTTTAATTTATGCTGGCTCACAGCACAGCCATGTCTAGTCTGAGTGAGTTTTCCTGGCAGAATGGATGTTGGTTATAAGTTCAGCGCCAAGGCAACGACCTGTGTGGAGCGGAGATCCGTTGCTCAGGAAACAAACGGTAGCAGAAAACTTGTTTATTTGACGAAACTATGAAAACCGGTGTTCGATAAAACAATTTACGCGCTCAAAGCACTCTCGAATTGTCTGTCTTACCATATTAGTTCAACCACCGAAACCTTATATGCAAGCCATATTGCATAGAAGAAGATCAAAGAAAGAAAAGAAAGCGAATGCTGCAAAGAAAAGTATTACGAAACCTTGTAACCGGTGTAAACGCAAAGAACAGGCTCTATATGATATCCCAGCTCTATGCATTCTGTTGTCATGGGTGATGTTGTCGTTGCAATGGAATCTTCCACGCTTGCGCTTTAATCTCACTGGGCAACACTTACTCCGTATGGGAAGGACTAGGGCAACGCTGGGTTTAGTGGTGCCTCCATGAACATCTTAACGTACTAATGCAACAGTGCTGAGGGAAATGGACTGATTCTTGCCTGCATGATCCTCAACATAACATGGGTGCGTCAGTAACATCGTAGGCATTTTGTCTGGCACTCATGATGACTCACAAATACTGCACAGACACATCCTTTCTCTAGAGTGACCGGTAGGCGAATTCTGACGTCACAGTGTCATCGCCGTGACTTGTTTGATCTTCATGGCTAACCTCCGGGTGTAATGGTCTGGGCGCCACTGTAAAGAGCTGTACGCCAATCGACTTCACCTTTCACGGTCATGAGTCAGATCCTCGGTTTGTCCAGATGGTTTCCTCTCCACTCCGCTTTGTCGTCACTCCATCTTCGCTTCTGCCTGCCTTTAAGTCTCTTCTCCTCGACACCTCCTTGGGGTACGTTTTTGCCTGGCCACTGGATTTTGTCACGTGATAATCCTGCACGGTTTCTTCTTTCTTACTCTTGTGAGGATGACTTCAACTCGGCCAGTGTTTGCAGAGATGATCCTGCGAGCTTCCTTGCAGTTGACGTGGTCGAGGTACTTTATGTCAAAGGTTTTTCGGTAGAATCACATTTCCACTGCTTACGTCTGCGTCTGTAAATCTGCATTCTGAGTCCATGTCTCGCACACGTGTAGGAATCGGCTCTCTTTCACCTGAAGCGGGTTTCTTAGGACTACGGGTATGCAATCAGCGCAATCCAAAGCAATCCTAAATATATTTATTGTCTTTTTAAAGTGACCATTGTGATCATACGCAACGTCCAATCACTCAGATGTCGAAATACATCCGTTTCCCTTTTTTGTCCCAGATTTGATAGCGACTTCTGTATGCTTACAGTGAGAACTTTTAGATAATACCGAAAACGCTCTTTTGACTGCTTTGGTTTGCTTTGGTTTGCTTTGGTTTGCTTTGGTTTGCTTTGGTTTGCTTTGGTTTGCTTTGGATTGCTTTGGTTTGCTTTGGATTGCTTTGGTTTGCTTTGGATTGCTTTGGTTTGCTTTGGTTTGCTTTGGATTGCTTTGGTTTGCTTTGGATTGCTTTGGTTTGCTTTGGATTGCTTTGGATTGCTTTTGTTTGCTTTGGATTGCTTTGGATTGCTTTGGATTGCTTTTGTTTGCTTTTGTTTGCTTTTGTTTGCTTTGGTTTGCTTTGGTTTGCTTTGGTTTGCTTTGGTTTGTTTTGGTTTGCTTTGGTTTGTTTTGGTTTGCTTTGGATTGCTTTGGATTGCTTTGGATTGCTTTGGTTTGCTTTGGATTGCATACCCATAGCATGGGAAATCCACCTCGGCCATGCTGCAATAGTTTTGGGCGGAATACCACACTCCCTCAGACAAAAACTACAGACCACTGAAAAGAGGTTGGCGAGACTTCGGAAACATACATCCCCTCAGGTACATACGTCTCCGATATTACGGGAACTTCACTGGCCCCCTGTGGAAGATATCAATAGGTTCCCACATGAGACAATTTTCCTAGTGTTTTGGTTTGCTAGCATCTGCTCCGTAAACCTCCAAGAGCTGTGTACCTCTGAAACGCAATCGAGGAAACTGAGATGAGAAACGAAGAGTCTACTGAGGATTGCATGCGTGAATCTAAAGAGACACAGTCAACGTGTGTGGAAGCTGTGCTTTGTTTCCCCCAGTGCCTCGATTCCTGGGGGAAACAAGGCAAATGTGTCAAATCATTTAGGTAACAACTGAAGTCTGTCCTTTTCTTTTGTTGCGCTTCGAGCATCACTGATTGGGATGGAGTTCATGAATGACAAATGTGAATGGAGTCTTACGGCTTATCAGCCTTCGGGGGCTATGTAAGGCCATGGACTACAATATCGGTAGAGCTGGAGCGCGTTCAAGTCTCTCTTCGAAGGCCTGCGCAGGGCGCTATATAAGAGCCAAAATACATACATACATACATACATACATACATACATACATACATACATACATACATACATACATACATACATACATACATACATACATACATACATACATACATACATACATACATACATACATACATACATACATACATACATTTCGCCTGCAACGTCGTTCAGGCTTCGCAGTCGAGTCGCGTAAAGCCGAGTGTTGTAGAGTGTCAGCCAGGCTGCCCCTTCTCTGTGCTTGCGGAGTTGACGCCTGAATGCACTCCTGGTGAAAGTGGGAGCTAGTCAAGCCTTTACTTTCCTAGTTATCCGCCTTTTTGCGAATTGCGTAGATAGAGGCAGTGGCTCTATTCCTACCCCTGACCCACATGGGGGTTGTTGGGAGTTCAGTGCCATTGAGGTGTACGTGCATGCATACGTCATACATCTGTGCAGGCAGCAAGCGGGACCTGCAGGGCTTCAGGCTGACAGTGAGGGCCGTGGGAGGAGCGGACCTGGGCAAGGAAATATGTCGCCTCTTCGACCTGCGCATGGCCAACATTTCATGGGACGAGGAGGTGAGTGTTGGCTCTGTGTGGTGTGTGTGTGTGTGTGTGTGTGTGTGTGTGTGTGTGTGTGTGTGTGTGTGTGTGTGTGTGTGTGTGTGTGTGTGTGTGTGTGTGTGTGTGTGTGTGTGTGTGTGTGTGTGTGTGTGTGTGTGTGAGTGTGTGTGTGTGTGTGTGTGTGTGTGTGTGTGTGTGTGTCGTGTGTGTGTGTGTGTGTCGTGTGAGTGTGAGTGTGTGTGTGAGTGTGTGTGTGTGTGTGTGTGTGTGTGTGTGTGTGTGTGTGTCGTGTGTGTGAGTGTGTGTGTCGTGTATGTGTGTGATATGTTTGTGTGTATGTTTTTGTGCATGTCTGTTTGTATGTCAGTGTGTATATATGTACATGTATGTGTGTTAGTGTGTGTGTGTGTGTGTGTGTGTGTATGTGTGTGCCCACCTCTCTCTCTCTCTCTCTCTCTCTCTCTCTCTCATGTATATGTCTCTTTGTATGTTGGTATCTCTCTGTGTGTATGTGTTTGTGCGCTAATGTGTGCGTGTGTGTGTTTGTGTTTGTGTGTGTGTGTGTGTGTGTGTGTGCGTGCGTGCGTGTGTGTGTATGTGAGTGTCTATTTGTGCGCGCGCGCGAGCGAGCCTTCTAGTGTTCATACAAATAATACAGTTTACTTCCCGTTGTGTCGTCTTGTTGTATTGGTGATAATTGTTTGTCCTCAGAACGGAATTTCCGGTACAAGTGCACACAGAAAAACAGTGATAGGATGTTGCTGTCTTAGCGTGAGAATCCCCTCTCGCTAGACAGCTCATGGTGCTACTGGCAAAAAAAACAACCTGTTCCACATACTGTGTCATGTAATTCACGTCTAGAATTGGACAGATACGGCTGTAAATGACTAAAGCCGAGCCAATCGAAAGCTCACTCTCTGCAGAAACAAAAGCATTGCCCTCAACAAAGTTCATTTCAGCCCACCTCCGCATCGTCGTCGTCGTCGTCATCATCATCATTATTATCATCATCATCATCATCATCATCATCATCATCATCATCATCATCATCATCATCATCATCATCGGTGCTGTTGCTGTTGTCGACGTCATGATCATCGTTATCGATATCATCATTGGTAATGAAAAATAGCAGTCAAGAGAATATAATACACCTAGTCGATCGTATTGTTGGCGATGGACGTATTGAAGACAAACAAACAAATCAATTACGCAGACGACCGCATTATTTCAAAGATCGGCATTTGGCGTACAGGCTTGACCTGTTGGCTGGTAGCTGTACTCGGCGATTGAGCCGTGTGGTTTCAGTATCTGCTCGGCACAAATATTACTCATTGATAGTATTCTTTGTTGTGATCAAAATGTATCTGCGTACCTTTGAAATTGGAGCGTCTTCCCGTGTGCGCACGTACGTTACATTTCAAGACTATTAGATCTTTGCACTCCCACAGTGCAGTCACAAATTTGCTCCCGTTAAGCGCGCCTAAAGATACGAAACCACTAAGCCACCACACGCCCGCCACGCTCGAACCCTGCGAGACGTCGCCAAGCTCGACTGCCTCCACCTGCGAGTTCGAACGCTCGAGACCTGACGCTCGCACTTAACGGCCCTTTCCAGGGCCATCCAGTGTTTCACGAGAGAATGCAATGTCGAAAGCGCTGTAACGACTCTATTTCATTGACAACTCAGTCCGACCCCTGACACGCAACTTGTTTTCCGTTTTTTAAAAACCAAAATGCATCTGCGTCTCTTCAAGGTAGAACGTGGACTCGTTCGCTTCTTTGTGTCATTACCAAATCAAATCATTGGATTTTGATTGTTGAAGACATGCTCTTTGACGTGGTCGTCTTCTTCGGCATTTTCGCCATCTTGACCATAATGATCGTCATGTTTAACTGCTCCGACCACCACTATGACGGCCCCGTCCTCACCACGTCTAAAAAACCACTAGAAGTAGTAAGACTTCAGGGTCTTTTCCCCAGACCCAACTGGACTTCAGCTACGAGTTCTGGCCGCTGACTGTGGACCTGAGTCAGCAGGACTCCTCCACCTACCTGGTCAGCCTCACCAGTCTCCCCATACCCTCCCGTCACGTGACTCACAACAGCCGCACCACGCAGGAGGCCTTTGTGACGGTGCCGGCTCCTCGTGCAGGTAGGTCACCCTGACCTGCCCCTCCGAACCTTTCTCCTCAAGTAGCTTTTTATCACTGTTCTGGTAATTCGATTTCACGTACATTCCTCCCGACCTGTCCTTTTCTCGTGGGCCCCCCCTTGTCTTTAACCCATTGATTGGACAACAGCTCACATAATCGCCCTTCCCCCTCCCCCCCCCCCCCCCACCCCCCACCCCACCCCCACCCCAGCCGGCTAAGGTGGATATGTCTGCTTTGTTCTCAAAGCCCTGTAGGTCCTCCGCATCTCTTTGTCTTGTGTGTGTGTGCGTGTGTGTGCGTGCGTGCGTGCGCGCACGCAAGTGCGTGCATGCGTGCATGCGTGCATGCGTGTGTATGTGTGCGTACGTGCGTGCGTGCGTGTGTGTGTGTGTCTTTGTGTGTGTGTGTGTGTGTGTGTGTGTGTGTGTGTGTCTTTGTATCTGTTTGTCTTTCTTTGTGTCTGTTTTTCTTTGTGTCTGTCTGTCCGTCCGTCCGTCCGCCCGCCCTCCCGCGTGCGTGCCTGCGCGCGCGCGTGTGTCTGTCTGTGAGTGTCTGTCTTTCTGTGTTTGTGTGTGTGTGTGTGTCCATTTGCGTGTGTCCGTTTGTGTGTGTGTGTGTGTGTGTGTGTGTGTGTGTGTATGTGTGTGTGTCATTCTGTGTGTGTTTGTGTGTGTGGTTCTGTTTGTCTGCCTGTGTGTCTGAATGCTTGTGTGTGTGTGTGTGTGTGTGTGTGTGTGTGTGTGTGTGTGTGTGTGTGTGTGTGTACGTGCGTGCGTGTGTGTGTGTGTGTGTGTGTGTGTGTGTGTGTGTGCGCGCGTGTATGTGTCTGTCTTTTTATCTCTCTTTTACACACACACACACTCTCTCTGTGTCTCTCTCTCTGTCTCTCACTCTCTCTCTCTCTCTCTCTCTCTCTCTCTCTCTCTCTCTCTCTCTCTCTCTCTCTGAACAGCCACGTCCGCGCCCACCGCAATGTTGCACCGTACTTCCCTTGCCTTGCGCCGACTGAGGTGTTGCCACCTGCTAATTTCCCCTTGCATCGGTCACTCGTCTTCATTGTTGTCCCCTGGATGGACCTCAGCAGTCGCTTTGTCTTGTGATCGCGCTTCCGTCAGCAGTTGCCGCACGTTCTTACCTGTCCGACACTTCATCGGGAAGTCATTCTCACTGGCAGACCACCTGCCTGCACAGGAACGATGTGTTTATACCCTCATCTGCATCTTACTATTCCCGGCACAGACTCCTCTGCTCTCCTCATTAGACCTGTCTTATGCATCTGTCTCCCTTCTATCTCCATATTTACACTCTGTTTAACTGTTGTCTTGTTCATTGCACCCATATATTGTTATTGTCTGTGTCTTCTTGAGAAAGTTAATGTCACCTGTTTTTTGACTCACATGCGAAGCAAATGTGAGACTATGTACTCACCCGTTTCGTCCGTCCGGGCGTCCGGGCGTCCGGGCGTCCGGGTGTCCGAAAACTTTAACGTTGGATTTTTCTCGGAGACTATTAAGTCTATCAATACCAAATGTGGCATGATGGTGTATGATGACAAGGCCTCAAAACACATTCATAGTGACTCGACCTTGCTTCAAGGTCAAGGTCGCAGGGGCCATTAATGTTGTCTAAAAAACAGCCATTTTTCACATTTTCTCTGAAGTTTTTGAGATTGGATACCTGACCTATATATGGTATATAGGGCAAAGTAATCCCTATCTTTTGATACCAGTTTGGTTGACCTTGCTTCAAGGTCAAGGTCACAGGAGCTCTTCAAAGTTGGATTGTATACATATTTTGAAGCGACCTTGCCCCTGAACTATGGAAGATAACTGTTCCAAACTTCATAACATTGTAGTACACATGTTATACTTTCATCATGAGACACATTTGGTCACATATCATCAAGGTCAAGGTCACTTTGACCCTTATGAAATGTGACCAAAATGGGGTAGTGAACCACTAAAAGTGACCATATCTCATGGTAGAAAGTGCCAATAAGCACCATTGTGCTTCCTATGTCTTGAATTAACAGCTTTGTGTTGCATGACCTTGGATGACCTTGACCTTGGGTCAAGGCCACATGTATTTTGGTAGGAAAAATGTGTAAACCATTTCTTAGTGTATGATGTCATTGCTAGGTTTAGTTGTTTGACCTTGACCTTGAAGGTCACCTGAAGGTCAAGGTCATTTAAAGGTCAAGGTCAAGCATGTGAGTCGTATGGGCTTTGCCCTTCTTGTCTTACTTCTACACGACCAGATTTCTCTTTCATCGTCCTTACCTTTACAATGTATTCTTACAGTTCGTTCTTAGGCCCTCATGAGCGAATTTGTGAAGGATTCTGGGAAAAGTTATACAGATTGCTCTGAGTGTGTGTGTGTGTGTGTGTGTGTGTGTGTGTGTGTGTGTGTGTGTGTGTGTGTGTGTGTAACATTTCAATCTCACAGTCTTTAACTGCGATTTTTTCAAAAGTCTCTTTTTGGTATTGGGTTCTTTTTGCCACTTGTCGATCAAATGAAACTTTTAAGCTGCAAATTCCTTGCAGTACTTGATTGTGTAAAGATCTGAGTTAGGACTTTGTGATGCTTATGTCGGGTTCTGTCAAACCGCCAGACATTTATATCAGTTTTCATTCGTCCAGCCCATCGGATGTCCTGTCAGTATGGCTGCATGTATCTTTGGACGGGTAAAAGTGGTCTCATTTACCTTTCCCCGGAACACAAGTAATGCATTTTTCCCCGCTGAATATTTTAGCCATGGTCCTCCTCAAATGTGTCCATACTTTCTGTCCTGCTAAGCCGGTGCTTAATTACGGGACACTAATGCCGCACACTCAGTGTCCAGCCACAACACTCGCTAGAGTTACGTGTATTCAGGCCGCGCAAGCGGTATGTTTTGCGCTGTATTCGATAACACATGTAAACATATGTCCGGCTTTTTCTTAACATCCAGCTCGCATGCAAAACGCTCATTGTAAGAATCACTGACACACATACAAAGAAGCCGTAACTGAATGGCCGTATTAATGTATGAAGGATCTATATAGAGTACATCGACAGAATGTTTTAATCGTTGTATTATTCAGACCGAAACGTGCTGAGAGATTCGGCACACTGGCAACTGTTGAACTCGGTCGTGTTGACAACAACAGACCCTTTTAAGACTTCTTCGAATAAGAGTCCACCAAGGCAGGTAATCACGACTGAAAATATAATTCATGTTCAAGTCTCGGCCAGACATATAAATGCCGCGCACGAGGCTTTAAATAGATGTCACTTACATGATCGATATTGTGTCTCAAAACACTTTCCTCAACTTCTGTGCTAGGCTAGTAACTGCCAGGATCACGTCACGACTGGACAACTGAAATTCAGTCCTGGCGGGTCTTCCGGCAGAACAACTAAATCGTCTGCAACGAGCTCAAAACAATGCGGCACGTCTGGTTCTTATGAAGGGCAAGGTCGATCACGTGACACCCCTCCTGAAACATCTACACTGGCTTCCCGTTAATTTCCGCTGCCAGTACAAAGTGCTGTTTTGGCGTACCGTCATTTTGATTCAACCATTCCGGCATATCTTTCGGCCTCCCTTTGTACCTATCACCCTTCCCGTACTCTCCGCTCATCAAGTGAACAGCTTCTGAAAATTCCAAAGCGTAGTAGGCCTATCAAGTCTTTTGGAGAGCGTAGTTTCAGTTTCATTGCCCCTAGTGTCTGGAATTCCCTGCCGGCTGGCCTATGTGATGCACCAACTATGTCCATTTTTAAATCTCAGTTAAAAACCCATATGTATCGTCTTGCTTTTATGTAACCTCCTAGGTTGTTTTTGTCCAAGTCCTGGGGCGGGTTTCAAAATGCGAAGATCTCGGTAGATCTACGCAGATCTCGCCAATTGGGCAGTTTCATTCTTTGCTTGCTCGCGAGCCAATCGTAGACGAGGGTAGATTGAGCGAGGCAGTTTGAGCGGTGCCTAGCTAGTGAGATTCAAGATGGCGGACAGCATGAGCATCGTGTCACTAGGAGTGACGTTTTTGGACGAGTCTTCGGTTAACTTTAACTTTCTTGGTTTACGGTAAGGTTTGAGGTTATTGTGTAAATTGAACATTTTTATTACCACTACTTATGCCCTGATAAGTGACTCCTGAGCCTAGTGCAGTCAAAGACCCTATGTACACTACCGCGCACTAGCGATTTTCCTTTACGCAAAGGGAGGTCAGAATGTAGAGTTACGTCTCTTTGCGAGAGAATTTTCAATTCGAACTTAATGCAGGATTTCTCACCGTCAACCACACATCGTGCACACAATAAAGAAAAAATTCGTAATCTACTTCAATTGTCCAGCTGAGATTGCAGCGAGGTGACAAATTAAGGCACACATGAGTCAGCGGAGAACGAATTATCGAATATTTTCAGTGTCGAAGCGTCACAAAACATAAACCCTAGTCTCGGTCGTCGCCATCTTGGATCTTCGCTCGCCGCTGGGGTAGTTTCTTTTTTAGCTAGCTCTTACTGCGAAGCAAGATCTTGCGACCAAGATCGACTACCTATTTTGAAACCCGCCCCTGTGGTATGATAGTCGTACGAGTGTTGTGCTATGTAGTATGACTGACGAGTAACTGCGTGTAAATGTGGCTATGCCCGCGCATTGAGCTCTTGCAAGAAATGCGCGTTATAAATGCTATTATTATTATTATTATTATTATTATTATTATTATTATTATTATTATTATTATTATTATTATTATTATTATTATTATTATTATTATTAAGAGTGATACATTTATTCCCGTGACCACAACATTTTCGCGACTCTTTCTAATTTAATACATCGTTTGGTTACGATTTATTTGGATGCGTGTCAGTGATTCTTATAATGAGCGTCTTGCATGCGAACTGGAGAAGATATAAATGGCAGAGCACGGCGCGTGGCAGATAGTCTGGGCCAGTCATAAAACTGCTGTGTGCGGGGCCCGGATGTTGTGTCTGGACACAGTGTGCGGCAAATGCGTTCTCTAGTTAAGCGCCGGTTTTAGATCGACGTCGACTTTGGTCTGAACGATTTACTGCCACTGCTCACGATGAATGACTTCAGAGACGCGCGGTTCTTCGCAACTGCGTACGATGTGATGACCCTGAAGTTGCGTCACCTTGTAGTCAAAGCACCGGTCTGGAGGGTTCCCCCACCCCCACCCCCACCCCCACGCCCACCCCCACGCCCACCCGTAACTTGGAGCTAGCGGTGGCGATGGTCGAAGTGGCTTTCCTATGGTTGCGTACACGGACAAGATGCTTTAACGTGCATTGCCTCTGCCCACCCATGAATACCTGCAAGGGCAGCGATCACACACGTAGTGTTATTGACCCTTGCTTGTGTGCAGCCGTGAGCGAGCATCGGATTGGAATCCTCTCTAGGGAGTGGAGTTGGTGTTGGTATCTAATTGCACTTTTAATCTGCCTCTCACCGTGTCTGTCGTCAGTGAAAAAAGGTAAAGGTAAAGGTGTGGTTTTATATAGCGACTTACACCCTTTGTCTGGGTCTCAAACCACTTTACACTTTACCCCCTGATCACTGGGCATCTTGATCAATCCTCACTGGTCTCCTACAACAAACATAGTGACATACATTTAAGACGCACACAGTCAGGTACCAGCACCAACTCCGCTCCCTGGGGAGTATTCCAACCCGATGCTGGCGCTTGGCCGCATACAAGGGTTAATCGCACTACGTTTTGCCAACATTGCCCTCACAGGTACCCGGTTTTACTCCTGGGTGGGGAGAAGCAATGCGAGTTAAGCATCTTGCTCAAGGATGCAACTCTGGGAACCGCGCAGCTTCGAACGCCGTACCCACTGGCCGCAAGCGACTGTAGGTCCAGCGCGCTAACCACTCGGCCACAGTTGCCAGAAAAGTGTTGCTCAAGATCAGTGGGTAAAGTGTAAAAGCTGTTTGAGACCCAGAAAAAGGTGATAAATGGCTATCAAAAAACCCAGTACATTTAAACCTTTGGTTGTATCACTGGCATGACCTTGCAATGGAAAGCGCCGAGTGTGGGTGACGATGACATGGTCTTGGAACAGGCGGAATCTACGAGTGGAACTCGGGTCTCACGTTCCGGAACGACTCGGACAGCATCTCCGTGTACTTCAACCCCGTGCCCCAAGTCCACAGGGTGGTGGCCTACTCAGTGGACCTCCTGGATCTCCGTGACGAGAGTCTGGCCAAGAGCGTGCGCCTGGGCAAGGTAGGACCTCGTGGTCTCGTGCCTGCACCGCCACGAGTGTGGATGTTCATCTGGGATGCAAAGCTGCTTTCAGCCGGGTATTGTAACCTCGCCTGATGGTGTGCATGGACACGGTAGAGCATGGCAGAGTGGGTTTCTGTGGCCACTGAAGCTGCGATGGCTTTGCTGAGCTGCGTTGTCTGTCTTGCTTGTCGGTAGTCTCTCTCGTCACGTGCAGGCACAAGTACACTTCGACTCATTGAGTGTGGGTACCCTCCCTACTTCAGATCTCCCTGAGGCAATATTTCATCATTGTGCTTCTCTAGTATTGGTTTAACGTTTTGTACCAAACTGATGCAGCTTGTTAGCGGCTTTGGTTCCTGGGTATATGAGACACGATGCGTGCGGGGCTCAGGAGGAATGTGCTTGCTGTGGTGCGAGGCAGGGCTAAAATATGTGAAACTCTTCATCTCGGAACCCTATGGATCTTTTTGAACTCTGCCTCTCCTCCTCTTCCCACCCCCTCCGCATCCCACCCCCTCCTCATCCCACACACTCCCATCACACTCCTACCCATCCCACCCCACCCCACCCCCACCCCTGTGTGACTGTTTTGAACTAAAGCCCACGAGATCTCGTTCATACGGGATCACATCCCAACCCCTGTGCTCTCAGAACAGTTTCCTTGACGTAGGAGCATGATCAAATGAATGTTCCACAGTAGCGGAGAAATACCGAGGTGAAACGTTGTCACTCGAGTCCATGCACTGATTGTCCAAGAAGTGATATTGGAACCAAACAGACAGCTTAACAAAAGAGCTGTGTCCACTGTCTTGGCGATGCCCATGAGATCCAACGGAGACGGTCGAGGCTCTTTCTTTATCGACTCTGGTAAGGCACTCACAGACCGATTTGTTGAAGGAGACACACATTGCATGGCTTGTTGGCAAATTGGCTGTTCATGTCTGTTGACATTAATACAGAGACATATCCATACCCACATTGGTGTAAAGACTCCCTGAAGGGAGAATTTTTGCGGTGTGGCAGTTTACCGCGTGAAGCAAGACGTCACTGTCTAAAGTTCTGCAGTAGTGCACTACGTTGCAACGTAGAAACTGAGTCAGATCCTGAAGCTTCAGTAGCTATATAGTACACGTTATCGCTGACAGTGTTGCGGATCT
>JAWQFJ010017287.1:0-16107 GCA_034096865.1 Theodoxus fluviatilis
ACAGGCGGGGGGTCAGCAGCGGCGGAGGCTGCTTCAAGAGAAGTCAGACAAGGGAGGGGAGGAGGCACACAGCCAGCGCCAGCTTCGGCAAGCACCGCGGGATCAGTCTGAGGACACCCAGCAGCCTGTTACCTTGAGGGTGGTGGAGACCAGAGGTGGAGGTCGCGGCTCGGTCGGGACTCGGAGGGGTCCAGGCCGGAGGTGGAGTAGGAGGAGGAAGAAGAGGAAGCAGAAGTTTGGTCCACTAGGTGAAGGGACAGGGCTGGACGCGATGGACTTGGAGGAGGAAGATGGGACTCCACGGAGACGTCGTCGCAGGGAAGGACAGACGGTTCCACTATGGTCTATCGGCGCGTCCCAGGGAAATGTTGGAACACATTTTCTCGAGTCGTTCTGGGTGATCGACTTAGACGGGAGAGTCTAAGCCTAGGGGGGGGTTCTGTCACGACTCGGAGTTAAAAGGTGTTTTGTAAATAAGTTTATAGGGTGGGGCTTTGGGGCCTTTAAACGGGTTGTCCGCTTTTTAGTTTGGGGTTAGGCTGTTCAGGTTTGGCACGGGTTTTGCTGGGGTGAGTTGATGAGATTTGTTGCGTGGGCACGGGCTGCACGGGTTTGCTGTTTGTTATCATGCTCTTTGATGCGGATTTCGATTTCGCCGATTATGGGTTCAGGTGTGGCTTGTTCCTAGTGAGGATGTTCATGTTTCTCGAGCTTGTCTGGTCGTCAACCTATTTAGTAGAGTTTGCGGAGTGGCCGGTCAGTGTGGTGGCCGGCCAGTTGATACTCCGGGTCGCAGGGTGAGTGGATGTTGTTTTGTGATTCGTCCAAGTCGGGTATTTTCCATACGTTGCGTTATTGCATTGTGTTAGGGAGAGTTTACTGTTTCTGGTCGTTTTGTTTGTTGCAGGCCCTGGCGGGAAGATTGTGTCCTGGCCGAAGTTATTTGGCAGAAAGTTGTGTTCTGGCCTGGATTTATCTGTGCTGAAGATTGTGTCCTGGCCGAAGTTATTTGGCAGAAAGTTGTGTTCTGGCCTGGATTTATCTGTGCTGAAGATTGTGTTCTGGCCGAAGTTGTTTGGCCGAAAGTTGTGTTCTGGCCAGGGTTGGCGTGTCCTGGCCCGAGTTTGGGTTTTCCTTGGACTGTGGCGGTGAAGGATTTGGACTGTGAAGGGCTGGTGGTTTGGTGATGTGAAGGGTTTGTGAGTTGTGCTGTGGAAGTGAAGAGTTGGTGATTTTTGGGGCTGTGAAGGTGAAGGGTTGGACTTTGAGTGGTGGCTGTGATTTTGAGTTGTGGAGGGGTTTTGGGTTGTGATTTTGTGTTGTGAAGGTGAAGGAGTGTGATTTGAGCTGTGAAGAGGAAGGGTTTATGATCGGTGCTGCGGATGGGAAGGCGTTGTGATTTGGATTGTGGAGGTGAAGTGTTTGGGGATTTGGACTGAAGGGGAAAGTGCTGTGTGATTTGGACTGTGGCGGTGGAGTTTGGGATTTGGACTGTGGAAGGGAAGTGCTGTGGGAGTTGAACTGTGGAGTGAAGGGTGTTGGGATTTGTGCGGCGGAAGGGAAGGGGTTTGGGATGTTTGCGGTGGAGATGTAGGGTTGCGAGTTGTATTGTGGATGGGAAGTCAGAGTGTGTAATCTGGTTCTTGTGTTCCTGTGTGTATTAAATCCTTTTGTTATTCGTTTACCTATGCTTTCGTGTTCTATCTCGTGTACGTCTT
Source organism: Theodoxus fluviatilis (assembly GCA_034096865.1). NCBI lineage: Eukaryota > Metazoa > Mollusca > Gastropoda > Cycloneritida > Neritidae > Theodoxus > Theodoxus fluviatilis. Next base: position 1,719 of record JAWQFJ010017287.1, read on the forward strand.
TCCCCAAGTAGCCCAGGGGTAGGGAGTGATTTCCAGTTTACAGATCAAGAGTGTGAGTACCAGCCATCACCACCAACCAGCTCTTGACAATGATCTATCCAGCAGAGAACCATGCTGTAGCAAAGTCGGCATGGTATATCAATGTATATCAATACACAATACTACAACCTGAAACATTTTATTATAGACTACAGGTGACTATGCAGATTTGAAGACCAGAAACATCCAATTCTTTTTTTTTTAAGCCTAGCATTTCTTTCGAGGCTCCTACTATAAAAATGTCAACCCAGAACAATATGGCACATATCAGAAAGAAGAAGACAACATAACAAAACAATGTCAACAGAAAAGAACATTCACCGATGTGAGTTCTGGCAGACCAGGTATTTCCAGGCGCCATCCCTCGTCATCTGTGAGGTGGAAGTGGAACTTGTTCATCTTGTACATTGCCATGACGTCCAGCAGTCGGAATATGGCTTCCTTGCTCTGGAAGTTGCGGGCCACGTCCATGTGCATGCCTCGGTATGGGAACCGCGGCCCATCCTCCACACGCACCACAGGCATCGTACCACCATGGACTAGACTGAGTAAAGTCTGGATCCCATAGAAGATTCCTGTGCCAGTTTCTGCCTTGATGTGCACACTGGGAGGGTCAGCCTGGCTCCACATGTGGTAGCACTCGGGGCTGGACACCGGGTCTCCACTGGCCAGTTTGACAGGAACCTCTCCCTTCTCCAGGTGGATGAGTCGGGCGGGGCCCTTGGCTTCTGGGAACACCTGGCAGCCCAGCTTGTCTGCAGCAACAGCAGCAAGGATGACACGAGTCCCATGAAGGCAGATTCAACAGTGTTAAAAGAATTGATGGAGTTGAAGGATAAAAGATACAACAATGACGATGCAGACTTCAAAGAATAAGTTGCCTTTCCAGGAGGGGCAATGTGATATTCCCAAACTAGATGACAACACATGACACCTTGAAGACTGCTTTTCTTGAGAATGATTACTTGGAGTGGTAAAAATCTTGAGTATACATTTACAATATTGAGTTAATTATTTCTTTCACCAAAGAGAACAGCAATTCAATGATAAAATATTCTAGGCACTTGCTCCCCTTAGCTTTCTTTCTTCCTCTAGAGCTATTACAAAAGTGTGGTTCCTATAGGCTGCTCTAGTGCACCAAACCATAAGCATTACCTGACAGAAACTGGGCCTCTGACTCAAAGTCACTATGGGGTTTGATGATCCACTGAGAAGTGTCCTGGAAACCGATTCCTGCTCCTCCAGAGGAAGTGAGAGACACTGGGGTGGGGATGACTGGCTTGCCTGGTTGGCCCAAGTTGGACACTCGACACTTCTCAAATCGAACTGAGGGTGTGTAGGGGTCATACCAGTCAAACATGCGCTTGTTCTCATTCATGTAGTCATAGCGCTTCCACTTCTCGGGAGTGTTGAAAGGCTGGATGAAACTGAGTCCCTCTCCAACGGTGCTCCGGATGACCCTGGGGGTCAGTCCATTAAACTCAATGTACCAGTTGGGCAGCATGTCTGTCCTTGCCACAGAGTAGAACTGAGCCTTGAACTTGATGGTGAGGCTGTCGCCTGGGTTAAGGGTTTTGAATCCCTTGATAGGCTCCATCTTGAACAAGCAGCCATTGAGGTGAGAGATGCGCATGCAGGCATCGTCCCACACATAGCCACTCTGCTCTGGGAGCACCTCTGGCTCTATCATGCGTGTGTGAGACAAGAAGATGGCCCAGGGCCCATGCTTGAGAGGAACAGTGCTGCAGTTGCAGAGAGTCATCTCTGCCCTGAACAGTCCCCGCCCATCCGTCAAGTTGTCCAGAACTGAGTATGTCACCTTGAGTGAGTCTGCAATAGCATCTAGGTCCTCCTGCTTCATCTTGCTTGTTCCTGGAAAATATGACCCAAGTGCAAATGCAGTGATCAAATTACATGTATGAATGACTTAAACAATAACAACAACAGCAACAACAAAATAAATGGTCTTAGGAATCGTCTGAAGCATCAATATTCACTGACAAAATAACAAATTTAACTAAACTGTTGCAAGCTGTCAGTCTAATCATACTGTCGCTGGCAGGTGCAAAATTTTGGGTTTGTAAGTCCCAACTGATAACAGAAAAAGAACACATCAGTTTCTTCTCAAATTTTTGCATATCACAACCTCTTTGCAAGTCCCAATGCACAATACATCAGAGCACATATGTTTGGATAAACTTTAAAGCTCGAATTTTCATTTTTAGAATCCATGAATTGAAAAAAGAGAGAGAGAGAGAGAGAGAGAGAGAGAGAGAGAGAGAGAGAGAGAGAGAGAGAGAGAGAGAGAGAGAGAGAGAGAGAGACACACAGAGAGAGACACAGAGAGAGAGAGAGAGAGAGAGAGAGAGAGAGAGAGAGAGAGAGAGAGAGAGAGAGAGAGAGAGAGAGAGAGAGACAGAGCAAGAGAGAGACAGAGACAGTGAGAGAGAGAGAGACTGACAGATAGAGACAGAGAGAGAGAGAGAGAGAGAGAGAGAGAGAGAGAGAGAGAGAGAGACAGAGACAGAGACAGACACAGATAGACACAGAGAGAGAGAGAGAGAGAGAGAGAGAGAGAGAGAGAGAGAGAGAGAGAGAGAGAGAGAGAGAGAGAGAGAGAGAGAGAGAGAGAGGTGAGAGAGAGAGAGAGAGAGAGAGAGAGAGGAGAGAGAGAGAGAGAGAGAGAGAGAGGGTGAGAGAGAGAGAGAGAGAGAGAGAGAGAGAGAGAGAGAGAGAGAGAGAGAGAGAGAGAAATTGACTGTACACAACAAACTCCATGCTGTTCTACCTTCCCAAGATTATGAGCACCCAGAGAATCCTCTATATAAGTTGGGTTTTAAAAAAGTGTTTTCAGTGGAAGATACATTTTTATTTAGGATGAATATAGCCTCAACAAGAACAACAACAACAACAACAAAGAAACAAAAACTAAGGTCAGGCCAACCTACCGACTCTTTTTTTGTGGGTTCGTTGCCATGAAACCATAACCACAACAGTTTGCTGTTGTTGGCCTAACCCACAGGGACAAGACAAGCAGCTGCACTAAAGAGAACAAGGAGATGCTATGTACTTCTGGGTACTTCATGTGGGCCAAGGATATCATCAGAAGCAGAAAAAGGACCTCCCACCTTTCAGCTGCTCATCAGACCTTGAGTAAAGACCACATCCCAATCTCTCATGTATTTGGAATTACATAAGCTCTCTGCATAGAGATCAGAAACTTGGTAAGCAGTTAACACTATGCCAATAAATACAGGAAGGAACCAGCATAACAGACACACGCATGCATGCATGCAAGCACACATGCACACACACACACACACACACACACACACACACACACACACACACACACACACACACACAGAGGCAAGACAGAGAAAATTGTGGCCATTTATGTAGGGTGGGGTGGGGGGTTGTGTTTGAAACCTAGCAAAAGACAGGAAGAGCACGTGGATATTTCCCCTTCAGAGCCCACCTTTCTGACAATGATTACATGTGAAGAAGGGACAGCAATGTTGAGATAGAGCACATATGGATCCAGAGAGATATGTCAAAGAGGCTGTCTACATCCCTTCTACCCAGTCCAGTTTGAGCTTTGACCTGGGCCAACACTTGCCACATTGCATCTTTGAAGTTCAGCAAGGGAATGTTGGTGCTTTCTCTCACTATCATGTGTAAAGCCTGAACTCTACCTGCAGACCACATTATCCCAGAAAATGCCCTGTGATTCATTTTAAGAGTGTAGCTTAGTATTGGTTGTACAAGAGGTTTGAATCATCCACAAACCTAATTTTTTTATCAATTATAATATTGCATTAATACTCCTGATGTCATAATCATTGACAAATAAGTCAACAACCCATTTTGGGTGCTTCTTTACTGTATTGTCCGTGCATTATTTGACCATGTCATCTACTGCCAAATAATCAACCAACTTTTTTTTCATCACCTAGTCATTGTCTTAACTTCTGAATGTAAAAAATAAATATCATGCAACTCATATTCAATCTATGAAGGACAAGATACTTTTTTGGCTGGTTCCTCTAATGACACTGCTCTTATGTATATTTGGTGTTCATATTTGGGGAGTACGCTTTGCCATCACAAAAACGTCACAGTCAATTTGGCCAAACGAAACAAAGCGATGCAATTATGTAAAGTCAGTGGACACCCCCTACAAACAAAGTTCTCCACTCAATATTTCCCTTGACCATGTTAGATTGAGTGCATACTACATGTATTGTTGAATTAATGCCTAAAACAGAGGTGTTTTTTTAGTTATGTGCGTGAATGAGAGTTTAAGACACTCTTATGCGATGTACTAACGGGGTGGGGAGGAGAGTGGAATAATGCAAGATGAAGGTAAGAATTAAGATTACTGAAGAAATGATTGAGTGGGGAACCGTGCTTGTTGGGTGTGCCACAATTGCAGATCTGTGCACGATAAGACACACAATCATATCGAAACAAGCAACAGATCGCTGCAAAGGTTAGCATGGTGCTGAGAGCAAACAATAACTTTGGAAGTTTTTGCTTTGCGTTTTGATCAGGTGCTAATTCTATGGATCATTTAGACATTACGTTGCTGATGAGCTAAAAATCCTCAACGGTTGCATCGATTCGAGCAGAAGCGGGATATGAGACTGAGTCGTGTCAGCTGTCAGCACAAAAAGGGTGATTACACGACAGAGAGTTCCAGACCCCAGCATCAACTGTGACTCACACCTCGTCTTGATGCGTCACTCAAAAGGACAAGAAATCCGAACGAGGCAAGTTTGCTCAACCGGCGATTTGCTTTGCAGACTTCCCTGCGATGTTTACACAGCAAGCCGGCCATCGATGCGGTCGACTCTAATTGAGTTTCGCACATCGTTAGACAACAAGTAACGTTAAAAAGTAAATACATACCTTCGGGATTCTTTAACAAGCACTCAGAGAGAAAACGAAACGAGTTGTGCAAAGAATGGACGTGCTGTCAGTAGCAGACTACAAGATTGACCGAGGAAGATTGCACCTCCGAAAACGAAGAGGAACAACAAGGGACATAACTCAAAATCATGTTCGAATGGGGCTCTCGCGTCTATAGTGACAATTCAAAATATGAGTGAAAAACAGCATTGTAAGGAAATTATTCTGTTTGAAAGCAGAAAAATGTTAATTTATGTCCCTGGTCATCGAACCTCTACTTCGATCTTTTTAAATACATGTCCTCGATCTAAATTGCACCATATTACATAACAGGAACGGACATGATATGACATGACAATGACGACACATAACATATAGCATCACATGACGTCACACCACATCACTTTGCATCTCATAACACTGCTTTATTTTACATCACATGACATCACACCACGTACACCACACCACACCACACACCACACTACGTTACATACAATAACATTGCATCACGTCATATCACTACATTGCACATCACGCCGCGTCAAAGTCATCAGAATCACACCACTTGCATATCACGTATTTCACATAACACCACATATCAACTCATCTACATATATATATCTATATATATATATATATATATATATATCTTATATATATTATATATATATATATATATATATATATATATATATATATATATATATATATATATATATGGCGTTGCTTCGCGAACGAAGATGAGACGATGCTGCTGTTCACATCCACCGCAGACTCGTTGGTGGCTGTAGAGGCCGATGCGGGACCGGCAAGCCCGACCACAGCGGCCGCAGGGAAGATCCGGCCAGGGTCTAGCATGACGCCCTCTCGGTTTTTTCTCCTCTGGCGCTTCTCCTTTAGTGTGTTCCTGCGGGAGCTCTCCAACACTGCCGTGGCTTTATTGATGGTGTGGCGCCAGGCATCTCTGTCAGCAGCGACGGAGGTTCACTGTCGGGGATCGATGTTGCAAGAGATGAGGGCTTTCTTGAGAGAGTCTTTGTATCTCTTTTTCGGGCCCCCTTTGTCACGTCGACCAGTGGAAAGCTCACCAAATAGTGCTACCTTGGGGTAGGCGATTCTTCTCTTCCTCACTCCTGTTCAACGTCGTTGTACTGGTGTGAGGAAGAGAAGAATCGCCTACCCCAAGGTAGCACTATTTGGTGAGCTTATGGGTGTGGGGGTTCCACCTGGTCGACGTGGGTAGAGGGAACGATAAAAGGGGGCCCGAAAAAGAGATACAAAGACTCTCTCAAGAAAGCCCTCATCTCTTGCAACATCGATCCCCGACAGTGAACCTCCGTCGCTGCTGACAGAGATGCCTGGCGCCACACCATCAATAAAGCCACGGCAGTGTTGGAGAGCTCCCGCAGGAACACACTAAAGGAGAAGCGCCAGAGGAGAAAAAACCGAGAGGACGTCATGCTAGACCCTGGCCGGATCTTCCCTGCGGCCGCTGTGGTCGGACTTGCTGGTCCCGCATCGGCCTCTACAGCCACCAACGTGTCTGCGGTGGTCGTCAACAGCAGCATCGTCTCATCTTCGTTCGCGAAACAACGCCATATATATATATATATATATATTTATATATATATATATATATATATATATATATATATATATATATATATATATATATATATATATATATATATATATATATATATATGGTAGATGAGTTGATATGTGGTGTTATGTGAAATACGTGATATGCAAGTGGTGTGATTCTGATGACTTTGACGCGGCGTGATGTGCAATGTAGTGATATGACGTGATGCAATGTTATTGTATGTAACGTAGTGTGGTGTGTGGTGTGGTGTGGTGTACGTGGTGTGATGTCATGTGATGTAAAATAAAGCAGTGTTATGAGATGCAAAGTGATGTGGTGTGACGTCATGTGATGCTATATGTTATGTGTCGTCATTGTCATGTCATATCATGTCCGTTCCTGTTATGTAATATGGTGCAATTTAGATCGAGGACATGTATTTAAAAAGATCGAAGTAGAGGTTCGATGACCAGGGACATAAATTAACATTTTTCTGCTTTCAAACAGAATAATTTCCTTACAATGCTGTTTTTCACTCATATTTTGAATTGTCACTATAGACGCGAGAGCCCCATTCGAACATGATTTTGAGTTATGTCCCTTGTTGTTCCTCTTCGTTTTCGGAGGTGCAATCTTCCTCGGTCAATCTTGTAGTCTGCTACTGACAGCACGTCCATTCTTTGCACAACTCGTTTCGTTTTCTCTCTGAGTGCTTGTTAAAGAATCCCGAAGGTATGTATTTACTTTTTAACGTTACTTGTTGTCTAACGATGTGCGAAACTCAATTAGAGTCGACCGCATCGATGGCCGGCTTGCTGTGTAAACATCGCAGGGAAGTCTGCAAAGCAAATCGCCGGTTGAGCAAACTTGCCTCGTTCGGATTTCTTGTCCTTTTGAGTGACGCATCAAGACGAGGTGTGAGTCACAGTTGATGCTGGGGTCTGGAACTCTCTGTCGTGTAATCACCCTTTTTGTGCTGACAGCTGACACGACTCAGTCTCATATCCCGCTTCTGCTCGAATCGATGCAACCGTTGAGGATTTTTAGCTCATCAGCAACGTAATGTCTAAATGATCCATAGAATTAGCACCTGATCAAAACGCAAAGCAAAAACTTCCAAAGTTATTGTTTGCTCTCAGCACCATGCTAACCTTTGCAGCGATCTGTTGCTTGTTTCGATATGATTGTGTGTCTTATCGTGCACAGATCTGCAATTGTGGCACACCCAACAAGCACGGTTCCCCACTCAATCATTTCTTCAGTAATCTTAATTCTTACCTTCATCTTGCATTATTCCACTCTCCTCCCCACCCCGTTAGTACATCGCATAAGAGTGTCTTAAACTCTCATTCACGCACATAACTAAAAAAACACCTCTGTTTTAGGCATTAATTCAACAATACATGTAGTATGCACTCAATCTAACATGGTCAAGGGAAATATTGAGTGGAGAACTTTGTTTGTAGGGGGTGTCCACTGACTTTACATAATTGCATCGCTTTGTTTCGTTTGGCCAAATTGACTGAGACGTTTTTGTGATGGCAAAGCGTACTCCCCAAATATGAACACCAAATATACATAAGAGCAGTGTCATTAGAGGAACCAGCCAAAAAAGTATCTTGTCCTTCATAGATTGAATATGAGTTGCATGATATTTATTTTTTACATTCAGAAGTTAAGACAATGACTAGGTGATGAAAAAAAAGTTGGTTGATTATTTGGCAGTAGATGACATGGTCAAATAATGCACGGACAATACAGTAAAGAAGCACCCAAAATGGGTTGTTGACTTATTTGTCAATGATTATGACATCAGGAGTATTAATGCAATATTATAATTGATAAAAAAATTAGGTTTGTGGATGATTCAAACCTCTTGTACAACCAATACTAAGCTACACTCTTAAAATGAATCACAGGGCATTTTCTGGGATAATGTGGTCTGCAGGTAGAGTTCAGGCTTTACACATGATAGTGAGAGAAAGCACCAACATTCCCTTGCTGAACTTCAAAGATGCAATGTGGCAAGTGTTGGCCCAGGTCAAAGCTCAAACTGGACTGGGTAGAAGGGATGTAGACAGCCTCTTTGACATATCTCTCTGGATCCATATGTGCTCTATCTCAACATTGCTGTCCCTTCTTCACATGTAATCATTGTCAGAAAGGTGGGCTCTGAAGGGGAAATATCCACGTGCTCTTCCTGTCTTTTGCTAGGTTTCAAACACAACCCCCCACCCCACCCTACATAAATGGCCACAATTTTCTCTGTCTTGCCTCTGTGTGTGTGTGTGTGTGTGTGTGTGTGTGTGTGTGTGTGTGTGTGTGTGTGTGTGTGTGCATGTGTGCTTGCATGCATGCATGCGTGTGTCTGTTATGCTGGTTCCTTCCTGTATTTATTGGCATAGTGTTAACTGCTTACCAAGTTTCTGATCTCTATGCAGAGAGCTTATGTAATTCCAAATACATGAGAGATTGGGATGTGGTCTTTACTCAAGGTCTGATGAGCAGCTGAAAGGTGGGAGGTCCTTTTTCTGCTTCTGATGATATCCTTGGCCCACATGAAGTACCCAGAAGTACATAGCATCTCCTTGTTCTCTTTAGTGCAGCTGCTTGTCTTGTCCCTGTGGGTTAGGCCAACAACAGCAAACTGTTGTGGTTATGGTTTCATGGCAACGAACCCACAAAAAAAGAGTCGGTAGGTTGGCCTGACCTTAGTTTTTGTTTCTTTGTTGTTGTTGTTGTTGTTGTTCTTGTTGAGGCTATATTCATCCTAAATAAAAATGTATCTTCCACTGAAAACACTTTTTTAAAACCCAACTTATATAGAGGATTCTCTGGGTGCTCATAATCTTGGGAAGGTAGAACAGCATGGAGTTTGTTGTGTACAGTCAATTTCTCTCTCTCTCTCTCTCTCTCTCTCTCTCTCTCTCTCTCTCTCTCTCTCTCTCTCACCCTCTCTCTCTCTCTCTCTCTCTCTCACTCTCTCTCTCTCTCTCTCTCTCTCTCTCTCTCCTCTCTCTCTCTCTCTCTCTCTCTCTCTCTGTCTCTCTCTCTCTCTCTCTCTCTCTCTCTCTCTCTCTCTCTCTCTCTCTCTCTCTCTGTGTCTATCTGTGTCTGTCTCTGCCTCTGTCTCTGTCTCTCTCTCTCTCTCTCTCTCTCTCTCTCTCTCTCTGTCTCTATCTGTCAGTCTCTCTCTCTCTCACTGTCTCTGTCTCTCTCTTGCTCTGTCTCTCTCTCTCTCTGTCTCTCTCTCTCTCTCTCTCTCTCTCTCTCTCTCTCTCTCTCTCTCTCTCTCTCTCTCTTCTGTGCTTCTCTCTGTGTGTCTCTCTCCTCTCTCTCTCTCTCTCTCTCTCTCTCTCTCTCTCTCTCTCTCTCTCTCTCTCTCTCTCTCTCTCTCTCTCTGTGTCCAACCATGCAAAACCTGGTTAGAACCTATCTCACCTGTGCTTTTTTGCCTTTCCTCCTAGTGCAATATCACACTGCTCTTTTTGTCTTTTGACTTAGAATTTGGAGATGTAGAGGATGGCAGTTTGATCAGAATTTGTTTTGGTAAATAGTGCTCTCTACAACTACAGTACATTTGTATTGTCCAGTAATGGGATATCTTTCCACAATCACTGATTAAGAATGCTTCATAGCAGACTTGTGATACAGGTGGCATTATAACTATAAGCAGTTGGACTATTGCAACACCAGGGCAAAGAAGAACTTGAAAAGTAATGTTAAAGAGTTTGGTGTATAACTGCAGTACACTGTGAGTGGCTGTGTGGGTTTATTGGAACTTAGTAACAGTGACTGTCACCTTGAAATGATATTGCCAAATAAGTCATAATTTTGGAGATGTCTGTGACATTTTTCAATTCATGGATTCTAAAAATGAAAATTCGAGCTTTAAAGTTTATCCAAACATATGTGCTCTGATGTATTGTGCATTGGGACTTGCAAAGAGGTTGTGATATGCAAAAATTTGAGAAGAAACTGATGTGTTCTTTTTCTGTTATCAGTTGGGACTTACAAACCCAAAATTTTGCACCTGCCAGCGACAGTATGATTAGACTGACAGCTTGCAACAGTTTAGTTAAATTTGTTATTTTGTCAGTGAATATTGATGCTTCAGACGATTCCTAAGACCATTTATTTTGTTGTTGCTGTTGTTGTTATTGTTTAAGTCATTCATACATGTAATTTGATCACTGCATTTGCACTTGGGTCATATTTTCCAGGAACAAGCAAGATGAAGCAGGAGGACCTAGATGCTATTGCAGACTCACTCAAGGTGACATACTCAGTTCTGGACAACTTGACGGATGGGCGGGGACTGTTCAGGGCAGAGATGACTCTCTGCAACTGCAGCACTGTTCCTCTCAAGCATGGGCCCTGGGCCATCTTCTTGTCTCACACACGCATGATAGAGCCAGAGGTGCTCCCAGAGCAGAGTGGCTATGTGTGGGACGATGCCTGCATGCGCATCTCTCACCTCAATGGCTGCTTGTTCAAGATGGAGCCTATCAAGGGATTCAAAACCCTTAACCCAGGCGACAGCCTCACCATCAAGTTCAAGGCTCAGTTCTACTCTGTGGCAAGGACAGACATGCTGCCCAACTGGTACATTGAGTTTAATGGACTGACCCCCAGGGTCATCCGGAGCACCGTTGGAGAGGGACTCAGTTTCATCCAGCCTTTCAACACTCCCGAGAAGTGGAAGCGCTATGACTACATGAATGAGAACAAGCGCATGTTTGACTGGTATGACCCCTACACACCCTCAGTTCGATTTGAGAAGTGTCGAGTGTCCAACTTGGGCCAACCAGGCAAGCCAGTCATCCCCACCCCAGTGTCTCTCACTTCCTCTGGAGGAGCAGGAATCGGTTTCCAGGACACTTCTCAGTGGATCATCAAACCCCATAGTGACTTTGAGTCAGAGGCCCAGTTTCTGTCAGGTAATGCTTATGGTTTGGTGCACTAGAGCAGCCTATAGGAACCACACTTTTGTAATAGCTCTAGAGGAAGAAAGAAAGCTAAGGGGAGCAAGTGCCTAGAATATTTTATCATTGAATTGCTGTTCTCTTTGGTGAAAGAAATAATTAACTCAATATTGTAAATGTATACTCAAGATTTTTACCACTCCAAGTAATCATTCTCAAGAAAAGCAGTCTTCAAGGTGTCATGTGTTGTCATCTAGTTTGGGAATATCACATTGCCCCTCCTGGAAAGGCAACTTATTCTTTGAAGTCTGCATCGTCATTGTTGTATCTTTTATCCTTCAACTCCATCAATTCTTTTAACACTGTTGAATCTGCCTTCATGGGACTCGTGTCATCCTTGCTGCTGTTGCTGCAGACAAGCTGGGCTGCCAGGTGTTCCCAGAAGCCAAGGGCCCCGCCCGACTCATCCACCTGGAGAAGGGAGAGGTTCCTGTCAAACTGGCCAGTGGAGACCCGGTGTCCAGCCCCGAGTGCTACCACATGTGGAGCCAGGCTGACCCTCCCAGTGTGCACATCAAGGCAGAAACTGGCACAGGAATCTTCTATGGGATCCAGACTTTACTCAGTCTAGTCCATGGTGGTACGATGCCTGTGGTGCGTGTGGAGGATGGGCCGCGGTTCCCATACCGAGGCATGCACATGGACGTGGCCCGCAACTTCCAGAGCAAGGAAGCCATATTCCGACTGCTGGACGTCATGGCAATGTACAAGATGAACAAGTTCCACTTCCACCTCACAGATGACGAGGGATGGCGCCTGGAAATACCTGGTCTGCCAGAACTCACATCGGTGAATGTTCTTTTCTGTTGACATTGTTTTGTTATGTTGTCTTCTTCTTTCTGATATGTGCCATATTGTTCTGGGTTGACATTTTTATAGTAGGAGCCTCGAAAGAAATGCTAGGCTTAAAAAAAAAAGAATTGGATGTTTCTGGTCTTCAAATCTGCATAGTCACCTGTAGTCTATAATAAAATGTTTCAGGTTGTAGTATTGTGTATTGATATACATTGATATACCATGCCGACTTTGCTACAGCATGGTTCTCTGCTGGATAGATCATTGTCAAGAGCTGGTTGGTGGTGATGGCTGGTACTCACACTCTTGATCTGTAAACTGGAAATCACTCCCTACCCCTGGGCTACTTGGGGAAAGACGTACACGAGATAGAACACGAAAGCATAGGTAAACGAATAACAAAAGGATTTAATACACACAGGAACACAAGAACCAGATTACACACTCTGACTTCCCATCCACAATACAACTCGCAACCCTACATCTCCACCGCAAACATCCCAAACCCCTTCCCTTCCGCCGCACAAATCCCAACACCCTTCACTCCACAGTTCAACTCCCACAGCACTTCCCTTCCACAGTCCAAATCCCAAACTCCACCGCCACAGTCCAAATCACACAGCACTTTCCCCTTCAGTCCAAATCCCCAAACACTTCACCTCCACAATCCAAATCACAACGCCTTCCCATCCGCAGCACCGATCATAAACCCTTCCTCTTCACAGCTCAAATCACACTCCTTCACCTTCACAACACAAAATCACAACCCAAAACCCCTCCACAACTCAAAATCACAGCCACCACTCAAAGTCCAACCCTTCACCTTCACAGCCCCAAAAATCACCAACTCTTCACTTCCACAGCACAACTCACAAACCCTTCACATCACCAAACCACCAGCCCTTCACAGTCCAAATCCTTCACCGCCACAGTCCAAGGAAAACCCAAACTCGGGCCAGGACACGCCAACCCTGGCCAGAACACAACTTTCGGCCAAACAACTTCGGCCAGAACACAATCTTCAGCACAGATAAATCCAGGCCAGAACACAACTTTCTGCCAAATAACTTCGGCCAGGACACAATCTTCAGCACAGATAAATCCAGGCCAGAACACAACTTTCTGCCAAATAACTTCGGCCAGGACACAATCTTCCCGCCAGGGCCTGCAACAAACAAAACGACCAGAAACAGTAAACTCTCCCTAACACAATGCAATAACGCAACGTATGGAAAATACCCGACTTGGACGAATCACAAAACAACATCCACTCACCCTGCGACCCGGAGTATCAACTGGCCGGCCACCACACTGACCGGCCACTCCGCAAACTCTACTAAATAGGTTGACGACCAGACAAGCTCGAGAAACATGAACATCCTCACTAGGAACAAGCCACACCTGAACCCATAATCGGCGAAATCGAAATCCGCATCAAAGAGCATGATAACAAACAGCAAACCCGTGCAGCCCGTGCCCACGCAACAAATCTCATCAACTCACCCCAGCAAAACCCGTGCCAAACCTGAACAGCCTAACCCCAAACTAAAAAGCGGACAACCCGTTTAAAGGCCCCAAAGCCCCACCCTATAAACTTATTTACAAAACACCTTTTAACTCCGAGTCGTGACAGAACCCCCCCCTAGGCTTAGACTCTCCCGTCTAAGTCGATCACCCAGAACGACTCGAGAAAATGTGTTCCAACATTTCCCTGGGACGCGCCGATAGACCATAGTGGAACCGTCTGTCCTTCCCTGCGACGACGTCTCCGTGGAGTCCCATCTTCCTCCTCCAAGTCCATCGCGTCCAGCCCTGTCCCTTCACCTAGTGGACCAAACTTCTGCTTCCTCTTCTTCCTCCTCCTACTCCACCTCCGGCCTGGACCCCTCCGAGTCCCGACCGAGCCGCGACCTCCACCTCTGGTCTCCACCACCCTCAAGGTAACAGGCTGCTGGGTGTCCTCAGACTGATCCCGCGGTGCTTGCCGAAGCAGGCGCTGGCTGTGTGTCTCCTCTTCTCCCTTGGCCGACCTCTCTTGAAGCAGCCTCCGCCGCTGCTGACCCCCCGCCTGTTT
>JAWQFJ010017289.1:0-20000 GCA_034096865.1 Theodoxus fluviatilis
ATTCTCACAGAATTTTCTGTAGTAGCCAACCATGCCTAGAAATCTTCGCACTCCCTTTTTGTTTTGAGGAGAAGACATTTTGGCAAGGGCTTCAACCTTGCTGTGTTGGGGAGAAACTCTCCCATTTCCAATTTCATGGTCAAGATACACGACAGCCGCTGTCGCAAATGAACTTTTGCTTAGGTTCACTGTGAGATTTGCTTCGGTCAGTCTCGAGAATAGTTGCCTCAAATGAGTCATGTGGTCTTCCCAGGACTGACTGTACACGATACAGTCATATATGTACACCCTACAGTTGGGAATGCCAAACGTCACATGATTCATGAGCCTTTGAAAGGTAGCAGGAGCATTTTTGAGACCAAACGGCATCACCGTATATTGATATAGGCCTCGAGGCGTCACGAAAGCCGATATCTCTCTAGCCTTCTTGGTCAGTGGCACTGCATAGTACCCTTTTAGCAAGTCAATCTTGGAGACGAATTTTGAATTTCCCACTGCATCAACACAGTCTTCAATTCGTGGAAGGGGATATGAATCACCTTTTGTCACTGCATTGACCTTCCGATAGTCTGTGCACATCCTCCACCCACCATCTGTTTTCCTGACCATCAAACAAGGGGAACACCATGCACCCGATGCTGGCTCTATCATTTCGTTCTCGAGCAGGTAACTCACTTCTTCTTCCAAAGCTTTCAACCGCTCACCAGTCACACGATATGGATGTTGTCTGATAGGAGCCACACTCTCTTCCAGCTGGATGTCATGCTCAGTCACACTGGTACGAGACGGAACATCTCTGAACAAACCAGCAAACTCTCTGCACATCTCACTCAGTTCCCTCGCTCTTTCAGTGGGTAGATGGGTCAGATTCTCTTCCATCCTTTCCAGCCTGTCGGAGTTTTTCATCTCACAGGTTGGGATGACTTCACTCTCACTCTCTCTCCTTGATTCAAATTTCTTTTTCCTCTTTTTCCAATCGTACCACTTCCTCTCTCGCTGTTTTGATTCTCTCCGACACTCAGTAGCACACTCTACCGCGTTCATCACTCTTTCTTTCCAACTGCTCATGAAGGAAAACACGTCCATGTGTTTCTCCCAATCTCCCTTTCCTGCTTTCTGGCTGGGATAACTACAGTACCTTTTCTCTAAGGGAGACAACTCTACAGTCTCCATTCTAGACACACAGAGCCTTGGTTGTAACACTGCAGGGCTGCTGCTGCTGTGGCAAACCGCAAAGGTTGGGCTGCTCTCGGTCGAGCCCCTAACTGGGACGAGTTTGCCTTCTCCCAGGTGTCCACTCATGGGACCCCCATGAGCAAGTTTGAGCACAAACTGTCTCCTGCTCTGAGGTAGTACAATTTGCTGCTCCTCTCTCCACTCATCATGAGGTGAGGCCTGTGGTGGGCGACTTTTTCTCATCAAGAGCCCCTTCTTCAGGTAATAGAACCCTTGGGCCTTTCCTGGCTCATTCTGACCTATCTCTTTGAAGAGTGGCGCTAGCGTTGGGTCATTCCGCTGTTCGTCAGTCAGATCTGACGTTTCTGGACCCGTCTCGCCTCGTGAGACTTCAGAGAGTCCGTCCTTTGTCTCATCTATGCTGCCTTTTCCATCCAGCATATCACTCAGAAAGGTGTCTTCGAGACACACTTCAGGAAAATCTACTTTGGCCCTGTCTCTACCCTGAGACCTTGTGACAGCGCAACATGGGAACAGATCTGAATCTTCCTCTACTCTCTCTAGGTCTGGTTCTTTCTTCATCACTGGGGATACATTCACACTCCTTCCACCCACATCATTTCCGATCAGCACATCCACTCTTGGGATAGGGAGTTCGTCACAGACCGCAACTGTGACCTCACCAGAGAACTCTCGCGTCTCTAACTCCACGGAACACATGGGAGCACTTCTGGCTTCCCCAAAGATCCCTGCCAAAACTACTTGGCTATTTGTGGAGATCTCCCTCATATCCCCTAGCAGACTTCGCTTCACTATGGTAATGGATGAGCCCGTATCCCTGAAAACCTTGACTGGTTTCTTGACAGAACCTACCGTCAACATGCCCTCTGACATGTATGGAAGAAAACTCTCGTCTAGAGTCTCAGTCTGTCTCTCCCTTTCCTTGTTGCTAGCACTCGCTGTCAGCTGACCCTCTCTATTTTCCTGTCTTGAGGCAGACAATGTGCTAATGATTCCACCTTCATTCACTAGCATTTCCTCTTTCTGTCTCCTCACAAATGCGACCTTTTCTACTTTCTTGGCCTTGCAATCTCTTGCAAGATGACCGGGTTTCCCGCAATTGTAGCATTTGAAGCTTCTACCCTCTGCTTGTCTTTTGTTCCCCATTCTATCAGATTTCTTCTGATCTCCTATCTCTGATTGTCGGTTGTCCTTCTTTCCCCAAAACGTTTGCAATTTCTTCTTCCCCTCTTTCTCATCGCCATGTATGAGCTGAAAATTGTCCGCCAGACATGCAGCTTTGTCTACGTTCGTCACCTCCCTTTCAATCAAATGGGTCCTCAGTTTCTCACCCACTGAATTCTTGAATTGCTCCAGGATCAGCAATTCTTGCAACTCTTCCAAAGAATCTACCCCTTCACTTTCGCACCAGCGGGAGAACTCACGTTTCAGTTTGTACGCAAACTCCCTATACGTGTCATTCTGACCACGGCAAGCTTTCCTAAATCTCTGCCTATAAGCCTCAGGAGTCAAAGCATACCTCTTGAGAATTTCTCTCTTCAGCACCCGATAGTTTCTTGCTTCTTCGATCGGAAGGGTATGATAGACTTCTAGAGCTCTACCAGTGAGAAGGGAGCCTAGCGCAAGCGCCCAACGGTCTGTTGGCCATCTCAACTCGCTTGCACACCTCTCAAAGGCCGGAAAGTACTGGTCTACTTCTTCCTCACAAAACTTGGGAGCATCTCTGTACTGCCTGAGATCTATTCCCGTGTGATCGGCCGATGGGGAAGGGGGTCGTTGAAGTTTCATTCTCTCTAGCTCCAATGCCTCCCTCTCCAAAGCCAGTCTTCCCTCTCTCTCCCTCCTTTCCAGATCCATTCTCATTCTCCTCTCTTCTATCTCTAAACGTCTCATTTCCTCATCCAGACCTCCATTCGACCCAGTTGGAGCTGATAGGGCGAAGGCAGTTGCACTGGAACTAACCACCTCACTCGCCTCCTTCTCAGTCAAACATCTGACAACTCTCGCCAAGAGTTGGCCTTTCTGCATTCCATCTTCTACTTCTAATCCTAACTCATTTGCAGCTGCAAGCAAACCAGATTTATCCATCTGGCATACATCTTCCACACTGAGTTCCATTTTAGAATTTTAAACGTAAAATTCTGTATGATGTAAACTCAGGGTTGTTTCACAGAAGTAACTGATTTGAACATGCAATATAGTGACTGAGGCAAATCAATTTCACATTTCATCTACCATGGCATTTACATGAACTAGTCAATAGCACATGATCTTGGACGAAAGCCCCCAAACTGTTACATAACCGTCCCCTTGATTTTTCTGAACTAGGGGTATGAATTAAATTTTCTTCCAGATTAGGAACGGCTATGAACCTTAATAATTCACTTGGCTCAATAATTGATTATATGCCTCATGCCATGCACAAAATCACTAACAAACAAAGGTTATTCTGAACAAAACTATTTCTTTAATGTATAATAAAGATATTCCAACTAGCAATATAAATGTACCACTACTAATGGTTAATAAACACAAGGAATTAATTGGCTAATGGATTCAATTGGTTGCAACCACGAAAATAAAGAAACAGAGTTCAGTCTTCGAATTTTCACTTTTCAGTTAATGTTCATCATTGAGGAGAGGGTTTCCTTCACGAAAGTTCAGTTCGTTGGTTTAAAGTTCTTTTCACATTCACAGGGGGGATGAGGACAGAGAGAGAGAACAGGTGCACATCTACTCATCCATTTTGTTGTATGGTGGCAGACTTGTTGAGGAGGGCATGGTCGAATCTCTCCACACTGAAACTTCTGCACACATTGCCGGGAAGGGTCGCTTCGCCTCCTGTAACCGCCAGGCGTGGACGGGAGTGGAATAGATCTCACTTCTCTGAGATCCAGAGCCGAACTGACTTGCGAGTTTCTCTCTGCTGTCCACCGTCCCTCGTTATCACCGGCTGTCATCAGCCATCCCTGTGAGGCAGCGTGAGGCGGCGCCAGACCGTCCGAAAAACTCCGTCTCTGTGAACCCTCGAGGAAGGGTCAGGCCCAGCGATGATGACTTAACAATAGACAATGCTTCTCTCTCCCTGGAGCAGTCCTCTGCATCTCCTATTGTTTCACCATCAAGTCTTTCCGTCTCTCTCTCTCTCTCTCCTGTTGCTTAATTAATTTTGGGCTGACCACCGGCATTCTCTCCAGAACGGGTCAACTCTCCAAATTATCAAACACCACTAACATAAGATTCTACATCTGTAACAGTACCTTACTTGATTAATGTCTTTAAGGGATTTTTTGTTGAAATATATACTAATAGATGGTACCGCTGTAACGATCGCTGAACTGTTTACTTGATCGTTTCGCCCTTTTTTAACCCTAACTCCATACTAAGTGAATGGCCAACAGGAAAATTGACATAACTTCAACCTAATTTTAACTTTAACCTGACGAATGCCAGACCACTACGATCACTGTCAGTACTGCCATTGGAGTAGCCTCTGCCTCCTGGCCACCTGTAAACCGGTGCAGACACGTTCTCAGCAAAATCGAAGCCTCTGCCTCTTCAGTCACTGGCGCAGTAGCTCGCTCGCTGCGAGTTGATACTATTTTACCTATGGGTATGGGACTCAAACTGTTGAACCCGCGATGGCTGGAAATTTCAGACAGTTATCTCATGCAGAGCGAAACTTGTGCGACAAGTTTATTACGAAGCTTAACATTTCTCTTTCGGACGAAAACGTTATTCCGTAATGCATGAAAGTTGTCTGCCCCTTGACCACAAGTCCCTTGGTCTTGGGAGACGTCACTGGACGGCAGAAAATCCGTACAGAACATGAAACTTCTACTGCACTAAGTGTGCATAACAACACTCGCAAAAGCTGTCGTTTTGGAATGGACAGTAACTGCAGTTGCATGTGCCGCTAAAGGGACTGCAGTTTGGGGAAATCTAGGTAAGAAAGTCGTTAAAATGCCGAAGATTGACGGTCGCAAGTCGCGCTTTGGAGGAAGTCGTTTTTAAGAGAGGTCACTTCGATAAGAAAATACATCCGTTAAAATTTTTCAAGTCGCAATCGAGAGGAAGTCGTTTAAGAGAGGGTCGTAAAATAGAAGTTGCACTGTACCACTACCACTACCACTACTACTACTGCCACTACCTCTACCACTTCCACAACTACTACCACTACTGCTGGTGCTGGATAGTCAAACAGAGAAGTGCCTGGGTCAGACACACATGAACCGAGAAAGAAAGTAAGGCTCGTGTGAAAGAAGGAGCGAGTAGTTCGCGACTATTTTCATTCTTCTGAAGTGCACGATGACGATGTACGTGCGTTTGAGATTTCGCTTGTAAACTCATCGGGAGTTCTCAGCCTCGCAGATTGTCTACCAGACTTCTGTCTTGTTTGAGTTGTCACCTTGGCGGACAATGGTGCGAGCAAACTTAGCTATGTTGCAGCGCCATCTCAACCAATATCAGCTCCCCCCATCGCTCCAGTTAGCTTGTCGCTTTCTCTTCCTCTGCGTTCCGTTGCACTCTGCTTCATCTCTGCTTTGACATAGCTGGCTGAAGAATTTTGATTGGTAGTGTCACAATTATTTGAAATATCCTATACAACCTGGAGTAGAATGACGTCACAGATGACATCAGAAGGAGAAGGTACGATGGAAGGGAAGGATTATGGAGTTTAGAGAGAAGTAGTGGAGTATACGCAAGTATTGAAGCTATCCCCCCAAAAAAGTATCGGCGCTATCAACTGCAGAGTTGGACTGAAGTGAACACCCTGGCCGAGCTGATGACTTTGACATAGAATGCTAGTTCGCGGAGTGATGGGCAGAACGCCGATAATAATAACGGTTGCTGCCCCATACCCGTGATACCGCACTCAATATTTCTGGAGCCAACGAAGTAACAGGGCCTAGCCTTGACAGTGACAAGTTGACAGAGGATTTCGAAAACGTCTCCGTGGAGAACGGAAAGAGAAAAGAAGAAAGAAGAATCAATGGAAAAGGAAGAGAAGGAAAGAAAACTACGGTTAGTCTCGCACTGACTATGGATGCTATGTTTGCATTTTGGTGGTGATGGGCAGAACGCCGATAATAATAACGGTTGCTGCCCCATACCCGTGATACCGCACTCAATATTTCTGGAGCCAACGAAGTAACAGGGCCTAGCCTTGACAGTGACAAGTTGACAGAGGATTTCGAAAACGTCTCCGTGGAGAACGGAAAGAGAAAAGAAGAAAGAAGAATCAATGGAAAAGGAAGAGAAGGAAAGAAAACTACGGTTAGTCTCGCACTGACTATGGATGCTATGTTTGCATTTTGGTGGTTGATCGTTCAAACTGTGTTCATGGTCTCTGTGAGCGTTTGAGTTGGAAACCATATGTCCGTTTGATCTCACTGGCTAAGGGACAAACCACTTTGACAGGGTTTCTGCAGTTATTTCGTCATAGCTTCTCCACAATTCTTTTTTAATACTTGAGTACATATATTGATAAATCTTTATTATCCATTTATGTGCTCTTGTGTGTTTTGTGCCGTTTGAGGCCATCCCTTACTTAGTTACTAGCCAAGGAGTTGGAAATTCACATCTGTTTTTACTGTCGAAGGCCACTTCCTAAGCCACCACCTAGCGGCCCTTAACAGTACTACTACTACTACTACTATTACTACTACTACTACTACTACTACTACTACTACTACTACTACTACTACTGCTACTACTACTAGTACTACTACTACTACTACTACTACTACTACTACTACTACTACTATTACTACTTTTGTTCGTCCGTCGAGTCGACGAGGACCACTCTAGTCATCCGGGGGGTTGCTGGGACTGGCTCTGTCTGTGCGTGCGCAGATGGCTGACGAGGCCGATCCTGGCACGGAAGGTTCGGGAACAGAAGGGACATGGGACGAGTGGGACGTCTCCAGGAGGGTTGACAGCACGGGCCTTTCGGGCTTGTCTCTTCTTTTCTGCGGCGGTGATCCTGTTTGCCTTGCATGTCTTGGCACCTTGGTGGATGGAAGAGCGCCAGGTGGATCGGTCCATTGCAGCTCCTTCCCACGTGTCTGGGTTGATGACAAAAGCTTTCAGTGAGGCTTTCAGGGTGTCTTTGAAGCGTTTCTTTTGCCCACCGTGGGACCGCTGGCCATGCTGGAGCTCGCCATAGAAGAGTCTCTTTGGCAGTTTCTCGTCTGGCATTCGGACTACGTGCGCTGCCCAGCGAAGCTGGGACTGCGTCAGGAGGGTGAAGATGCTGGGGAGACCTGCTTTGGTCAGTACCACTGTGTCTGGAATTTTGTCCTGCCACTTTACGCCGAGGATCTTCCTGAGGCTTGTTGTGTGAAAGTGGTTCAGTTTTCTAGCATGGCGTTGATAGACAGTCCATGTTTCACATGCATATAGCAGTGTGGGGAACACCACTGCCCTGTATACTTTCAGCTTGGTCTGAATGGTAATGCCTCTTGTGTTCCAGACATTTGGGTATAACCTGCCAAAAGTGGAGCTGGCTCTGGCAATTCTGATGTTCACTTCGTCATCGATGGTAACATTCTGAGACAGTGTGCTGCCTAGGTATGTGAAACGGTTCACTGTATTTAGTCTCTGGCCGTCTACTACTACTACTACTACTACTACTACTACTACTACTACTACTACTGTGGCTGCTGCTGCTGCTATTACCACTACTACTGTTGCTGCTGCTTCTATTATTGTTGCTGCTGTTGTTGCAACTACTGCTGCTGGTGCTGGTGCTACTACTACTACTACTACTACTACTACTATTACTACTAAACCTACTACTACTACTACTACTACTACTACTACTACTCCTTCTCCTGCCACTACTATTACTACGACTACTACACTTCTGTCGTAGCTGTTGCCGCCGAGGCTGCTGCTGCTGCTGCTGTTACTACTACTACTACTACTACTACTACTACTACTACTACTACTACTACACAAACTACTACTACTGCTGCTGCTGCTATTATTGCTGCTACTTCTGTTACTACTACTAATACTATTACTACTACTACTACTGCTACTACTACTACTACTACTACTACTACTACTACTACTACTACTAAGGCAATCAAACGAAAACTAATACTACTAAAACTACTACTACTGTTGCTACTGCTGCTGCTACTAGTACTACTACTACTACTACTACTATTACTACTACTACTACTATTACTACCACCACCACCACCACTACTACTACTACTACTACTACTACTACTACTACTACTACCACTACTACTACTACTACTGCTGCTGCTGCTGTTGCTATTACCACTACTAATGTTACTGCTGCTTCTTCTACTATTGTTGCTGCTGTGTTGCAACTACTGCTGCTGCTGCTGGTGCTACTGCTACTACTACTACTACTACTACTACTACTACTATTACTACTGCTGCCACTACTATTACTACGACTACTACACTTCTGTCGTTGCCGCTGCTGCTGCTGCTACTACTACTACTACTACTACTACTACTACTACTACTACTGCTGCTGCTGCTGCTGCTATTACTGTTGCTGTTGTTACTTCTGTTACAACTACTGCTACTACTACCGTTGCTGCTAGTACTGCTAATATTACTGCTGCTACTGCTACTTTTGCTGCAACAACTGCTACTATTATCGCTGTTGCTACTACTGCTGCTACTACTACTACTACTACTACTACTACTACTACTACTACTACTACTACTACTACTACTACTACTACTACTACCACTGCTACTTCTGCTACAACAACAAGTACTGCTACTACTAATATTGCTGTTGCTACTACTATTACTACTACTGCTGCTGCTGCTGCTGCTATTACTGCTGCTGCTACTGCTGTTACTTCTGCTACAACTACTGCTACTACTACCGCTGCTGCTACTACTGCTAATATCATTACTGCCGCTACTGCTACTTCTGCTACAACCACTGCTACTACTATAGATGCTGCTACTACTATAGCTCCTGCTACTACTGCCACTACTAATACTGCTGTTGTTGCTGCTATGACTACTAGCAGGCATCCGTCAGTCCCGAAGGACCATGGTTTTGTGCCGCTGGGCGCCAGTCCTGTCCCGTGGACAGCGTCCGCTGTGATTGAGGAGTCCCATGCGGGGGTGGCAGTCTGCACCACAGCGCTCGCATCTGAAGGTCGAAACTCGCCTGTCCGCCTGACGATTAGTCTTCCTCGGAGGCGCTTGCTCCATGAGGTTTCTCAAGCTATAAACGCCTCCGCTGCACTCCTAGTCTCCAGGCACTCCTGTCCAAAGTAGCTACCTCCCAAGCATCCACGCAGATCCCTTGCAAATGTCTATCTAGCGCAGCTGGGGCCGAGCTTTGCCTCTTTCCCTCTGTAAGTTCTCCGCAGAGGAGATCTCGGGAAAATCACCCATCTTCTGTACGGGAAACGTGGCCAGACCAGCGCAGTCGCCTTTGCTTGAGGAGGGTATAGATGTCGTGAAGAGGGGTGTCTGCTGCGTGGGCGACACGTCTTCCATTTCTTCCGCCCTGGGGTGTGCCTCGGAAAAGTCACTCCAACTCTGCTTGAAGCACAGCGCGGACAGAGGGAGAGAGACGGCAGTGTACCAGTTCAGCCAAAGCTCGATTGGCGTTGAGTAATGCGCTATACCGGTATATATATATATATATCTTCTTTTTTAACTGAATACAATTGCACATGTACATACATACACACACAAACATACACACATACATACACACATACATACACACATACATACACACACAGAAACACACACATACATACACATATACCCACACACACGCAAACTTCTCAGCAGCTTATTACGTCTATGACACAACGGAGAAACAAGGCCTATCATTACTCCTGAGCTAGAGACACTGAAAGGGTCTTACAACCACTGCCCAGTGTGTCATGACGTGTGCCTCATCTCTTTCGCTGAAACAACACATAAGCAAAGATTAGAATCATAATTCCTGTCTTACTTTTTTACTCACATGCAAAGCAAAAGTGAGTCTATGTACTCACCCGTGTCGTCCGACCGGGCGTCCGGGCGTCCGTGAAAAACTTTCACGTTGGATTTTTCTCGGAGACTATTAAGTCTATCAACACCCAATTTGGCATGATGGTGGAGTATGACAAGGCGTCAAAAAACATACATAGTGACTTGACTTTGCTTCAAGGTCAAGGTCACAGGATCTCTTTAAAGTTCGATTGTATACATATTTTAAGTGACCTTGACCCTGAACTATGGAAGATAACTCTTCCAAACTTCATAACATTGTAGTACACATGTTATACTTTCATCATGAGATACATTTGGTCACATATCATGAAGGTCAAGGTCACTTTGACCCTTATGAAATGTGACCAAAATGGTGTAGTAAACCACTAAAAGTGACCATATTTCATGATAGAAAGTGCCAATAAGCACCATTGTGCTTCCTATGTCTTGAATTAAAAGCTTTGTGTTGCATGACCTTGGATAACCTTGACCTTGGGTCAAGGTCACATGCATTTTGGTAGGGAAAATGTGTAAAGCAGTTCTTAGTGTATGATGTCATTGCTACGTATAGTTGTTTGACCTTGTCCTTAAAGGTCGACTGAAGGTCAAGGTTGTGTAAAGATCAAGGTCATGTAAAGGTCAAGGTCAAGCATGTGAGTCGTATGGGCTTTGCCCTTCTTGTTGCATCCATGTGTGTGGTTGATTGTTGCACAGAACGATGCTGGGTTGAAAATTTACTCGCGTTGTCTGAAGCCTCTTGCGTAGCAACAGCTGGCTGGAAATAAGTTGCAAAACATGTAGGCCTTGAAGCAAGCAGATGTAAAATTAATCAGGATCTTCCAGGTAAGATAAGTAGTGGTAGTAGCGAGAGTTGCTGTGTAGTAGTAGTAGCAGCAGTAGCAGCAGTAGTAGTAGTAGTAGTAGTAGTAGTAGTTTTATATATATATATATATATATATATATATATATATATATATATATATATACATATATATATATATATATATATATATATACACACACACATATATATATATATATATATATATATATATATATAGTAAGAAAAAACAAGCGAGCAAACAAACAAGCCTTACTTAACGTCAAATTTTCGGCTGAAAGCCTTCCTCAGGACTGAAGGGTTTGACAAATCATCCCCTATCCAATCCGAAGTGTCTACGTCACGCATGACGACATACGTGTGCGTGTCTTGTCAAGCTGTTCTACTGCGACTGGTGAATCGAGTTTGCCACAAATATCTGACCGAGACAACGTTCCCGCAGAGTCACAAGCAAAGTCAAAAGATCCACTGGGGAGGACCCAGAATGGAAGAACCATTATAACAAAGTGTTCAAGCCATTCGGTGTCAAAGTAGAGAGTTTGTGCATCCAGAAACGTTCCCACCTGCGTCGTACTTCAGTGCTGTCCGTGTAGGACTTCTCTACCGGCATGCATCTGAGGTCGTGCAGTGTGTGGTTGGGTAGGGAGAGGTGTTCAGTAATGAGAGTGCAGGTGTTCTTGTTGGTGTTGATGTTAGAGCGATGCTGGTAGAAGCGTTGTTTGAGTGAGTTGCTTGTTTCTCCGACATACTGTGTGTGGTTGCATCTAGTGCAATACAGGATGTATATGAGATTGGATGTCGTGCATGTGAGTTTGTGTCTGATGTGAAATGTTTCATTGGTCTGTTGGGTAGTGAATGTGCGGCCCTCCACAAGATGATACTGGCAGATGACGCAGCGGGAACTCTGGCATATGTAGAAGCCAGGGTCGGCATCGACGGGAGTGGGAAGTACGGAGGGTATCAGCAAGGCCCGTAGGGAGCGGCTGTTTCTCTCCCCCAGAATGGGTGGATCGGGTACAGCTTGTGCCATGCGTGGGCTGGTTTTGGTCATCGCCTGGTGGAGTTCTCCGACCCAGGAGCGCAAAGGAGGGTTGTTGGGGTGGTGGGTCACGACAAAGGGGACCCGCTGGTTCTTCTTTTTGGCCTTGTACAGTAAGCACTCTTGTCTGGACTTAGTGCTGACAATGGTCCTGACCTTGGTGATTATATATATATATATATATATATATATATATATATATATATATATATATAGAGAGAGAGAGAGAGAGAGAGAGAGAGAGAGAGAGAGAGAGAGAGAGAGAGAGAGAGAGAACGGTTTATTTCTTGAGAAGTCACCGGCCTGTCACAATCATATTACAAATAATACCACTCATCAGCCACAGCAAAACAGACTGTCATTTATCTTCTAGAACGTATGATACAGGTACATTCTTACCATTCTTACCGGTTTCGCCTCTTTTAACGATACGAGTGTTCCAATGTCACATACTTTCACCTCCGTCATGAATTTAGATATGTATATTCGCCTCAGGTCTTCATAGGCAGGGCACTCAAAGAACAAATGTATTTCATATTCGTCAGAGTCATGGCTCTGAGAGAGAGAGAGAGAGAGAGAGAGAGAGAGGGAGGGAGAGAGAGATAGAGGGGGGGAAGGGGGGGAGGGAGGGAGGGAGGGAGAGGGAGAAAGAGGTGCTTTTTGACTCACATGCGAAGCAAAAGTGAGTCTATGTACTCACCCTTTTCGTCCGTCCGGGCGTCCGGGCGTCTGTAAAAAACTTTGACGTTGGATTTTTCTCGGAGACTATTAAGTCTATCAACACCCAATTTGGCATGATGGTGTAGGATGACAAGGCATACAAAAACATACATAGTGACTTGACCTTGCTTCAAGGTCAATGTCGCAGGGGCCGTAAATGTTGTCTAAAAAACAGCCATTTTTCACATGTTCCCAATTTTCTCTGAGGTTTTTGAGATTGGATACCTGACTTATATATGGAATATAGGGCAAAGTAATCCCTATCTTTTGATACCAGTTTGATTGACCTTTCTTCAAGGTCAACGGCGACCGGGCGGCCGGGTGTCCTGTCGTCCGTAAAAAACTTTAACGTTGGATTGTTCTCGGAGAATATTAAGTCTATCAACACCCAATTTGGCATGATGGTGTAGGATGACAAGGTGTACAAAAACATACAAAATAACTTGACCTTGCTTCAAGGTCAAGGTCACAGGAGCTCTTCAAAGTTGGATTGTATACATATTTTGAAGTGACCTTGACCCTGAACTATGGAAGATAACTCTTCCAAACTTCATAACATTGTAGTACACATGTTATACTTTCATCATGAGACACATTTGGTCACATATCATCAAGGTCAAGGTCACTTTGACCCTTATGAAATGTGACCAAAATGGGGTAGTGAACCACTAAAAGTGACCATATCTCATGGTAGAAAGTGCCAATAAGCACCATTGTGCTTCCTATGTCTTGAATTAACAGCTTTGTGTTGCATGACCTTGGATGACCTTGACCTTGGGTCAAGGTCACATGTATTTTGGTAGGAAAAATGTGTAAAGCAGTTCTTAGTGTATGATGTCATTGCTAGGTTTAGTTGTTTGACCTTCACCTTGAAGGTCACCTGAAGGTCAATGTCATGTAAAGTTCAAGGTCAAGCATGTGAGTCGTATGGGCTTTGCCCTTCTTGTTAAAATTAATAATGTGACTTTTCCACTCATTGGTGGGTGCTCAAAGCGCACGCATTTACCCCCTGGTCATCGGGCTACCTCTTTTTATCTCTCCAACACCATCTCAACTCCCAGGGAGAATGCAACCATGCTGCAGATGAACGCGCCGAAATGAGCTTTCACAAGTATCCAGCTCAGCCCTCACAGGTACCCGTTTTACTCCTGGTAAGGAGAGGCTATGTGAGTAAAGCACCTTGCTCAAGGATGCAACTCTAGAATCCGCGCAGCTTCGAACGCCGCACCCTTTAGCCGCAAGCGACCGCAGGTCAAGCGCGCTGACCACTCGCCACGGGGAGGGGAGAGAGAGAGAGAGAGAGAGAGAGAGAGAGAGAGAGAGAGAGAGAGAGAGAGAGAGTGTGTGTGTGTGTGCGCGCGCTCGCTCGCTCGCTCGCTTGCTTATGGGTCTGTGTATTTCTGAGTGTTATGTTTCCAGTAAGATTTGGGGTGATTTGTATTTGGTCACGCATTTGTGTAGGCATTTTACAACGGCTTGTAGTGGAAGAGAACAGTAGCTAGGATTTCTTAGGTAGTAAATAGTAACAACAATCAAACCATCAATAAAGCAGCGACAAGAACAAAGGCATGCAAGATTCTTGCCGAAGATATTTAGTCAACCTGTGGATAGCAATGAAACTTTCACGTCCAGCCTTGATAACGAGTGGTGAAACTGAAAGGGCAGTTTTAAATAGGATCCGGGGAGCTTTGATTCTTCTTTTCGGATCATGTAGCCTGTTCGTCACAGCTGCTCACCCAGGATCATGTAGCCTGTTCGTCACAGCTGCTCACTCTGGATCATGTAGCCTGTTCGTCACAGCTGCTCACCCAGGATCATGTAGCCTGTTCGTCACAGCTGCTCACTCTGGATCATGCGCTCAGTACATGTGAAGCCAGCCTTGATCATTAGTAGTAAAAGACCGGTTTTAACAGAATTTCCCTATTGATGTACTTTTGCCTGCAAGATGCAAGTTGTGGTGCCTTGCAGGCAACGGTTTTTGCTTCCAGGACTGAACGACATTGTGGCAAGACAGGCAGCAGAACATGTTTTTGCTGTTGACTAGTTTGACAAATGCATCCATACGTTTGCACACATATGCAAACATGTATACATATGTAACTTGTAAGCACGTGAACGCGCACACATATGCCCACGCACGCATGCACGCACGCACGAACACCTATACACATACGCGTACACAATCATGCACACACGCAAACCTGCACGCACGCACGCACACAAATGTAGATACATATACATACAAAGGTAGACAAATATACACACAAATGTAGACACATTGACATACGCACAAAATTACACACACACACACACACACACACACACACACACACACACACACACACACACATAAACATTCACACCCACACACACCACGCTTGCACACATACGCGCGCCCGCGCGCGCGTACGCATGCACACATAAGCACACACGCACGCGCACACATAGGCCTACACGCACGGTCACACACACACACACGCACGCAAGCACACGCATACATACACACACGCGAGCGCGCACACACACACACATATACACACACGCGCGCGCACACACACACACACACAAACACATACACACATACATTTATACGGTGACTGCTGCTTGGAGCTACCACTACATCCGGGTCTAGAGATGTCCGGCTTTGGGACTTTGTTCACGCACACACCCTCCACACAGCGAAGACGTCGTTTGGGATCAAGTCTCGGCTGCCACAGAGGGAGGGAGGTCCACGCCTCATTGTCTCCATTGGCAGGTACATTCAAATGTAGCAGTTGCATGCTCACTCTCCCCACATATTTATTCACCCCGCGCTCGCTCAGCCAGTCAGTCATTGAGTAACTAAGTCATCCAAACGCTCTCGGTCGTTTACTCAGTTGATGGGTTCGTTGGTCACTCACTCACTCGCCCGCTCGCCCGCTCGCTCGCCCGCTCGCCCACCCACCCACCCACCACCCACTCACTCATCAACTCACTTACCTACTCACGCACTCATTCACCTACTCTCTCACTCACCCACCCACCCATCGACTCACTTGCTTCCTCGCTAGCTCACTTCCTTGCTCGCCCCCTAACGCTCTTGCTCATTCACTCACCCATTCACTAAGTCACTCAATCACTCGTCTGCTCACTCACTTTTTCGTTCACTCGCTCACCCACTCACTCGCTCACTCGCTCGCTCGTTCACTCGCTCACTGACATGAGAACTCGCGCTGTACTGCATACAAGATTGGCTAAGCTTGACCGAAGACAACTTCTTTTCCTCATTACATTTCAGAGAACGAGAAGTCTTGGAAGAACTGTTGACAAGCAACTGCTGGCGAAGACAGAGAGAGCGCCGTCTCCTCCCCTTCCCAGTATCAAGAATTAGTTTTCGAAGTCGTTTCTGGAAGAGACCCCGAACAATCGTGCACTCAGAGTTGGTGGTTTGCTTGTTAAAATCTCGAAAGTTCTCAGAAGCAGTCACATCGGCACTGTGTTGAGTACATCGGAGCTGGACAGTCAACATCTTGCTGAGCCATATAGGTTTATGGTGAAAGTTTTCTTCACGATGGAAAGCAAGCGAATGTTCTTCTACGGGCTTTGTGCAGCAATGATCGTCGTGATGGTCATTATCAGCTCATTCGATCGTTTACGTATGTACTTGAAGCCCATGCCAAGACGCTCTGGTGAACTAACGATGATCTTAGAGGTTCAGGACATCCTTCGGGACGGCAGCCTCGACGCACGTGTGAAGTTTCCCGGACTCGACACCGTGAACCTTCAGTCCGTGGACCTGTCTCGAGTCGGGGCAATGGACTGCACGACGACACAGTACCTCTCCAACTCTTCCCGGAGGTCTTCCCCGCTGACTGCGTTTTCGCCCACAGTCACTGCCCAGGAGCGCTTGGTGATGTTGCTGACGCTGCAGGTGTTCATCCGATCAATGGAGAAGCATAAGCTGACCTACTTCCTGCTCGGGGGCTCCTTGCTGGGGTCTTACCGCCACCACGGCCTCATACATTGGGACGACGACATCGACGTCATCATCAAGGCCGACGAGAAGGAGCAAGTCTGCAAGGTGCTCTCCAACGTGTCGGGATACATAACTCAATGTCCGAAAGATTATCAGTGGAAGTTCTTCAGGGAGGATCTGAGACCCATTAAGGGCCGTAAGCATGCTTGGCCCTTCGTCGACATCTTCTTCTTGAAAGAGAACTCGACTCACGCCTGGGAAGAACTGGAGGTAGCCAAACGCAGCTTCTACTTGAAGGATGAGATCTTCCCGTTGGGACGTCGTCCCTTCGAAGGTGCCATGCTTCCCGCACCCAGGTCCGTTTCCTCGATGCTGAAGACCTTCAATGACCCTCACACCTGCACGTCTCCGACATACTGCCACAAGAGCGAGTCCTTTATTCAGAGAAAGAGAGTAGAAACGCCATGCTCAGTCTTGCGGGAACTTTATCCTTTCGTGAATCGGTCGAGAAGTCGAGAGGGATTCATTCGAGAGGATCTCGTGTTTGCTGATCAAGTGTTGCACACGATCGAGCTTCCAGATTCCTCTTCGGAACGCTGGTCTCAGCAAAACGAAAGAAACAGGTATGACGAATGAATCAACGGCAATACATTGCAGAGAGGCGATTTTACCACATCAAAAGTAATGAAATACAAAGAAATAAAGTCAGTTACAGTGCGTTGTGCAATCAACACCTCCATGATGTTGCTGGAGAGAGAGAGAGAGAAAGAGAGAGAGAGAGACAGAGAGAGAGAGGAGGGGGTGGGGAGGGAGAAAGAGAAAGAGGAAGAGAGAGAGAGAGAAAGAGAAAGAGAGAGAGAGAGAGATAGAAAGATAAAGATTTGATTTCTTTGTTGTTTAGGCCGGCAGCCGGTCACAGTGTTACAACAATACGGGGTAGTGGGTGGAGGGGGGGGGGGATGGGGAGTCGGGGGTTGGCAATTGGTTACATTGTATGGTATCTGTCAATACCAGCAGCTTCAGAAATGGCATTTGTTCGGAAAATCATAATTTTTGTATGCGTGAGAGAGAGAGAGAGAGAGAGAGAGAGAGAGAGAGAGAAAGAGAGAAAGATTGATTGATTGATTGATTCTTTATTGGCGGCCGACGACCCATCAGTGTGAAAGCACATAATATATATATAAAACCTAAACTGTTTCGTGTCTGTGTATCTGTGTATCTATCTATCTGTCTATCCACATCCAGTCTATGCGTTCGGCCGCCCGTGCACGGATCTCCGCGAAATTTGGCATGTTGCTCCCCCATGACTTGATTGGGGTAGTCGTCGCATTTTGGAAGGCGAACCTCCGACCGTTCCAGAGATATTTACTCTGGAACAATATTGTTGGGACTGTTGAGAGCAAAGGGAGGCAACTCGGCTCCAACATGTGCTTCGTGATGCACGAGGTTTTACGGGTCCGAGCTCAGCTCATCTCATCAAGCGTTGATGTTTCGTAAATGGGAGGAGGGGGGGGGAGTATCTACGATACTGTTATTTAAGGAGGGGTAGTGAGGCTAGGGGGTGGGGTGTGGCCGGGGGAGGGGGGGGGGGGGTGAGGGGGTGAGTGAGGCCGGGGGGGGGGTGATGCCAGGGGGGGGGTGAGACTGGGGGGTGAGGCCGGGGAGGGGTGAGGCCGATGGGGGGGGGGGGGTTGGGGGGGGGAAGTATCTTCGGTACGGTTATTTCGGGGGAGAGCAAAATGGAAAAGGTGGAGATGGGAAAAGGTGGAGACGGAAAAAGGTGTAGACAGGAAAAGTGGAGACGGGAAAAGGTGGAGACGGGTAAACCATCTAGTTATATACAAATTTAAAACCATGCTACGGCAGTGTGGTAAAGCTTATGACATTACATCAACCTGTGATTTTGACAATAACATACCAACATGTGTTACAACTCTATGGTTATTTAAAGCCAGAGTGAAATATGTACATCGATATAAGATTGGTCCAATCAGGCTCTCAGCATGATGTCGCATCCTGAATGTCTTGTGTTCTCTGTGAACGTCGATTTATTGCGTTAAAAAGTTTAACATACAGAGCCAGAGCCTGGGACAGACAGGAAAAAATGTCAGATCACAGGCGGGGACTGAACCCGCGACTTTTCGGTTAGCGTCCGAAATACTCCACCAGCTGAGCTACCACGGTCCGTAGCTGATGGCATTTCCTGTATTCTCTGTGAGCGTCGATCAAATGCTACGCAAAATGTACATAGAAATGTCTTGAATCTTCTTTACTTCTTTTCCATTGAGCAAACGTGGTAGGTCTTCACAATTCATATGTTGTAAATGTCTTAGGCGTACTAAATATTTTTGCCTAATATTATTGTACATATGACAACGAAAGAAAACGTGTTTCATTGCAAAACTGACAGTACATGTTAGAATTATGGGGTTTTTTCTTGACCGTTCATTGATGTTCATGTCATTGCATCCTAAGCGGAAGTGAATAAAAGCATCACGGAATTTCTTTATGTTTACGAAGGATGAATATTGTTCACATTCAATTGAAGCATTAAAACTCCTATAAAATCCAAATCTGTTTCTTGTAGTAAGATTTGAACTCCATTCCTGTAAATACCAGTCCCGCATTCTCTGTTTAAAACATCTGAGAAATTTTTTGTAAATTTGAGAGAGAGAGAGAGAGAGAGAGAGAGAGAGAGAGAGAGAGAGAGAGAGAGAGAGAGACTTTGAAGCTTTATTCGAAAGACCTGCGACCTCAATACGAAGATGGTTATAAATTAAACATGCGAAATTGACATGAAACAACCAAAGTAAAGCAATGAATACAAAACAAGCAAAATTGATACGACATCGGTCTGTGTAATAAATTCACAGAACAATTATGCACCGTCACAATCTTAGTAACGCGGTAGTCAGCCCCAGTTCCCTGCGTGTGTGCATGCGCGCACTCACGCGGTCCCGTCAAGGCCTTTGGTCGCAGAAAGAGGGACAAGTGACAAGATCAATTTAGCATGCAAACAAGTTCAAAATGTAATCCACGTTTAGGTATGGAATCATATTAGCAAACCTTAGCCTAAGACCAATCTAACAAACATGCACGCTCACACACGCACCCACATACATGCATCACTCGCACGCACGCATGCACGCTCACACACGCACCCACATACATGCATCACTCGCACGCACGCATGCACCCGCTCGCATACAAGATACAAAAAAAGAAGCAAGGTGCATTATTCCGTA
>JAWQFJ010017289.1:22500-33102 GCA_034096865.1 Theodoxus fluviatilis
TCTCTCTCAATCTTTCTCTCTCTCTCAATCTCAATCTCTTAATCTCTCTCAATTTCTCAATCTCTATCAATTTCAATCTCTCTCAATCTCTCCATCTCTCTCAATCTCTCTCAATCTCTCTCAATCTCAATCTCTCTCAATCTCTCTCAATCTCAATCTATCTCAATCTCTCTCAATCTCTCTCAATCTCAATCTCTCTCAATCTCAATCTCTCTCAATCTCTCTCAATCTCAATCTCTTTCAATCTCTCTCAATCTCTCTCAATCTCTCTCTCACTCTCACTCTCAATCTCTCTCTCACTCTCACTCTCAATCTCTCACTCTCAATCTCAATCTCTCAATCTATCTCTCAATCTCTCTCTCAATCTCTATCTCTTTCAATCTCTATCTCTCTCAATCTCTATATCTCTCTCATTTTTCTCTCTCAATCTCTCTCTCAATCTCTATCTTTCAATCTCTCTCTATCTCTCTCTCAATCTCTCCCAATCTCTCTCTTTCAATCTCTCTAAATCTCTCAATCTCTCTCAATCTCTGTCTCTCTCAATCGCTCTCTCAATCTCTCTCTCTCTCAATCTCTCTCTCCCAATCTCTCTCTCGCAAACCCTCTCTCTCAATATCTCTCTCAATCTCTCAATCTCTCTCAATCTCTCTCTCAATCTCTCTCTCAATCTCTCTCAGTCTCTCTCTCTCAATCGCTCTCTTAATCTCTCTCTCTCTCAATCTCTCTCAATCTCTCTCTTTCAATCTCTCTCCAACTCTCTCTCTCAATCTCTCTCAATCTCTCTCTCTCAATCTCTCTCTCAATCTGTCTCTCAATCTCTCTCTCAATCTCTCTCTCTCAATCTCTCTCTCAATCTCTCTCTCTCTCATTCTCTCTCTCAATCTCTCTCCCTCAATCTCTCTCTAAATCTGTCTCTCTCTCAATCTCTCAATCTCTATCTCAATTTTTCTCTCAATCTCTCTCAATCTCTCTCTCTAAATCTCTCTCTCAATCTCTCTCTCAATTTCTCTCTCTCAATCTCTCTCTCAATCTCTCTCTCAATCTCTCTCTCAATCTCTCTCTCAATCTCTCTCAATCTCTCTCTCAATCTCTATCTCAATCTCTCTCTCAATCTCTCTCTCAATCTCTCTCTCTCTCAATCTCTCTCTTTCTCAATCTCTCTTTCTCAATCGATAGATTGAGATTGAGAGAGAGAGATGGAGAGAGAGATTGAGAGAACGAACGAACGAACGAAAACTTTATAGCTGGGGCCTCCGGCCCATTGCAAAACGTAAGTTTTCCAAAACAAACTTTGGTTGATACGAACTTAGGAAAAAAAGCACATTATCACAAACAAGGTCAAGACTGGCAACAAGTCATGCAACGTTTGAGCGTTCAGAGGCAATAAAGTCACTTTCTGCGAGCGAAAGTCCGAAATGTCTCTGGTTTTCGTGCTTTCTGCGCATTCTGGGCTGGATTCGTTGAAGGCTTGCTTCTTGTTACCCTCGAGCTGCCCGTGTTGCACGAGACGTTGTCGCTGCTGTCTTGTCTGGCAGTCAGCTGCTGGGTGCCCCGCAATGAGGCTGCTGTGGTAGTGGAAAACTCAGCTGATGAAGGGGGACGCATCTGACGTGTAGATCTTGCCGGCTTGCTGGTGGAATTGACAACAGATGGAACCATGGCTGGACCACACTCTGCTAACGGCGGAGTTTCCTCAGGGTCCTCACCAGGATCCATGGTACTAGTGGCTTCAGTGTTACCTCCACCTGTGTCAGTCTTCTTCCTTTCCTGTCTCCAGCACTCAATTCCTGCTGCATATGCCGCCTCGAAGCGAGCATCGAAGCCCCTCATCCACTCATCTCCTTCAGATGGATGACCCTTAGAAACAGTGGCACTGGTGGAGGCATCATTTGGAGACGAATCTGTCTGCATCACTGATACATCAATTTCTTTTGAGAGGACTGTTTTCTTCGCCACTAATGTTTGGCTGGGAGGGTCAAAGGTCAAGGTCGTTGTAGGGCACGGACTTGGTGTCGAGGCACGGGGAGATCGTGCAGCATCAGGCATTTTATCACAAATGTTATTCGCGGTAATTTCATCATCATGTATTGCAAAATTTGGGAAATTCTCTGTCTCACCCAAGGTTCTGTGTCTCTGAGCACTCAACTGGTCCCGTCGAAGCTGTGCAGGAGGCTTCCTTCTCCAGTGTCCGCGTTGAGCATGAGAAGCGAGAAATGGCTGCCCGTCACTTGGCCTGAATCTGAGCACGACCACAACACCTCCAGGCTCCCCCGTCACCTTCCAAGACAAAAGTTCATCAGACGTAAGTAGCGAGGATAGCAGTACTTCCACAGCAGCTGGTAATCCGGCGACTGGCATAGTTCTGCATCAACTGCAGTTCCTGGAGGGAGCGTCGCGAACACGTCTGATCGCTAGTGCGAGCGCGCCGGAAGTGAGAGATTGAGAGAGAGATTGAGAGAGAGAGATTGAGAGAGAGAGAGAGATTGAAAGAGAGAGATTGAGAGAGAGATTGAGAGAGATCTCTCTCACTCTCAATCTCTCTCTCTCTCAATCTCTCTCAATCTCGCTCTCAATCTCTCTCAATCTCGTTCTCAATCTCTCTCAATCTCTCTCTGAATCTCTCAATCTCTCTTGATCTCTGAATCTCTCTCTCAATCTCTCTCTCAATCTCTCTCTCTCAATTTATCTCTCTCAATTCATCTCTCTCAATCTCTCTCAATCTCTCTATCTCTCTCTCCATCTATCTCTCTCTCAATTTATCTCTCTCTCAATCTCTCTCTCCATCTCTCTATCTATCTCTCTATCTCTCTCTATAATGCAGGGTTGAAACAGGGCTGCAAAATGTCGCCGATACTTTTTGCCCTATTAGTGAATTATGTTGCAAAAATGGTAATTAAGAATGGGAAACATGGTATCCAGATAATGCTTAGCAATGTTATAATGTACTTATTACTATTTGCTGATGATATAGTTCTCGTATCTGACTCTGTTATGGGTTTGCAAAATCAACTGAACACCCTGAAGAGAGGGGCCGATGATATTGGTCTTATGATAAATAGGGAAAAAACAAAGGTTATGGTATTCAGGAACGGGCTATTTGGCAGAACACGAAAAGTGGTACTTGGGTAATGAGATGTTAGAAGTGGTTTCAGAGTATAGATATCTGGGGTCTTTGTTTACCACTAAGCTATCGTCAAACCGGCTTCAAATAGATCTTGTACAGAGAGCGAAAGCCAGTGCAACACAACTTACAAGATGTGTGAGAAGGTTGCAGTGTTTATCACCAGATGCTTTTTACAAAATGTTGGACGCTCAAGTTCCCAGTATAGTGTTATATTCCTCAGAACTGTGGGGACTGTGTAACTGTTCTTTTATAGAAAGGGTACACTTGCATATATTGAAAAGATTCTTAAATCTACCTATAAAGGCACCAAATATAATTTTTTTATGGATAAACTGGTAGGTATCCACTTCAGGTAAATGCAATCATACGTTCAGTAAGGTTCTGGTTGCGTTTACTCCCTATGGAAAGTTTTCGATATCCACATATGATATACAAAATGCAAATAAATTCTAACCAAGAAAACTGGGCATATCAAATGAAAATGTTGTTGTGTATACACGGTTTCGAAAGAGAGTGGCTGAATTAAAGTGTACAAAATGAAAGATAATTTATTAAGGAACTGAAAAGCTGTTTGATCCTTGAATTTTGTAATGACTGGAAACGGGCATTGCTAAGCAGCGCTAGGTACAGCTTTTATAGTCAGATAAAGCTAAGCTGGGGAAGAGAGAATAACCTGTATGCGCTGGATTAAAAAAAAAACTTTTCGAGACGTGTACATACAGTTCCGTTCTGGATTTAGTGAATTATACCCTCACAAATTGCGTTTCAATCCCGACAATCCAGATGCATTGTATGTTTGTCCTGCCTGTAGGGATGAATTTGAATGCGAATTTCATTTGCTCTATGTCTGCCCGGTATATGAAGAGCTTAGGCAGAAATATTTGTACAACATCACTGACTTGAGAAATGTTGGACGTTTATTTTCTGATCGTGATCATTACATAATAAGATCAATAGCTATGTATTTGTACTATGCTTTAAAACGTAGACAAGAAGCCGTAGAAATTACAACTGCCGATGAGGCAAACTTGTAAACATTGTGACAGGCCGGAGGCCTAACAAATAAACTATTTTGTTCGTTGTTCGTTCGTTCTTCTCTCTCTCTCTCTCTCTCTCTCTCTCTCTCTCTCTCAATTAGGTAGATACCCCCTCGTAATCAAAAGCACAATTAAAACTGTCAAATATTGGCTAAGGTTATCAAACTTGCCATTACACAGACTCCAACGACAAGCTTATGAAATGCTAATAAATTCCAAAATACCAGGCAAAAAGAATTGGCACTGTATGGTAAAGGACACACTGTGCAAACTAGCTTTGCATATGTGTGGATGAACGGAGGTGTAGGAATGAGAAACTACTTTTAATGCAATTAAAGCAAAGATTACGGGACTGCTACCAGCAATCTTGGGAGGAAGAAACCTAAGCAGAGGAGATTTTCATTGTATTCTTGTTCAAAGGTATGTTTGGTCAAGAAAAATACCTTACGTTTCTTACTCTTAAAGATTTAGAGATGTTTTCATACGTTTCGTTTAGGTATAAACCCTTTAAAAAATTAACCAACTTTGTGGTTATCGAGAAATAGGAGACTTGTATTGTCCATTCTGTATCAATACTATCGAAAACGAAAAGCATTTTCTACTCGACTGTGGTAAATACACCGATCTCAGAGAGAGATACATTACACAGCAAGTAAAGGGCAGGAGAGACTATATCTACCTCTTAAGGGGAACAAACATTAGAGTAACACTTCATATGTCGATGTACATATACTTTGCTTTGAAAATGAGAGAAAGAGAAATTGATAATACTGTATTATAAATAGTATGTATCTAAACCGAATGGATCGAAATCTTGAAATGGTAGAGAAGTTTGAATGTTATTTTGTATTGTTCAACGGGCGGTCGGCCTTCGAATAAAGTTCAGTTCAGTTCAGTTCTCTCTCTCTCTCTCTCTCTCTCTCTCTCTCTCTCTCTCTCTCTCTCTGTCTCTGTCTCTTACCACATTTGAATATAATGTCTCAAGGGCTGAATGTAAGAAAGCCACTATACTGCCTAATTCACTACCCTTGTAAAATAAAGTTCGTTTCGGATTTGTTCGTGTGCTCCTTCTCTTCTCTCTCGTCGCTCTCTCTCTCTTCTCATCGTCGTCTCTCTCTCTCTCTCTCTCTCTCTGTGTGTGTGTGTGTGTGTCTCGCTCTCTCTGTCTCTCTCTCTCTGTGTCTCTCTCTGTGTCTCTCTATCTGTCTCTCTCTGTCTGTCTGTCTGTCTCTCTCTCTCTCTCTGTCTGTCTGTCTGTCTCGTCTCTCCTCTGTCTCTCCTCTCTCGGCTCTCTCTCAGAAAAAAAAAAAAAGTGCTCCTTCATCTCGGTACAAAAGTCGGATCTTCCTCTCTCTCTCTCTCTCTCTCTCTCGCACACCTTCCGGCGCGCTCGCACTATAGCGATCAGACGTGTACGCGACCCTCCCGCCAGGAACTGCAGTTGAAGCAGAACTATGCCAGTCGCCGGATTCCCAGCTGCTGTGGAAGTGCTGCTGCTATTCTCGCTACTTACGTCGGATGAACTTTCGTCTTGGAAGGTGACGGGGGAGCCTGGAGGTGTTGTGGTCGTGCTCAGATTTAGGCCCAGTGACGGGCAGCCATTACTCGCTTCTCATACTCAACGCGGACACTGGAGAAGGAAGCCTCCTGCACAACTTCGACGTGACCACTTGCGTGCCCAGAGACACAGAACCTTGGGTGAGACAGCGCATTTCCTAAATTTTGCAAAACATGATGATTAAATTACCGAGAATAACATTTGTGATAAAATGTCTGATGCTGCACGATCTCCCCGTGCCTCTACATCAAGTCCTTGCCCTACAACGACCTTGACCTTTGACCCTCCCAGCAAAACAACAATAGTGGCGAAGAAAGCAGTCCTCTCAGAAGAAATTGATGAATCAGTGATGCAGACAGATTCCTCTCCAGATGATGCCTCCACCAGTGCCACTGTTTCTAAGGGTCATCCATCTGAGGAAGATGAGTGGATGAGGGCCTTCGATGCTCGCTTCGAGGCGGCACATGCAGCAGGAATTGAGTGCTGGAGACAGGAAAGGAAGAAGGCTGACACAGGTGGAGGTCATTCTGAACACAGAGATACTATCTCTGAAACAGGTTGGTCACGTGACTTCGGCACCGCATTCCAGCGAAATCCACCACATTTGCATACGATGAACAAAATATCATAGAGGGTGAAGAGTGACATTCCAATTTAATACAAATTATTTATCATAACGAATAATTACAAACATAATGTCCC
Source organism: Theodoxus fluviatilis (assembly GCA_034096865.1). Lineage (NCBI taxonomy): Eukaryota > Metazoa > Mollusca > Gastropoda > Cycloneritida > Neritidae > Theodoxus > Theodoxus fluviatilis. The sequence continues at coordinate 28,922 of JAWQFJ010017289.1, forward strand.
CATAAAAATTTTCCCTCAGATTTTACGGAAATTATTTAGGAACTACTTTGAGCGCGGACGTTGTTTACTTCGGAACGTGGGATGCGTGAGTGGGTGCATCCAAGATGGCTGCTAATGTTGATAAGTGTTTGCTATGTCACAGCTTAAATGTCTCAAAGAAGATTCGTGTTGGAGCGTCAGTGTGGGCAAGAGAGGGTTTGTCGGAAAAAATCAGATCTCTCGCCACCAGTGAAATTCTGAGAGAAATACTGGAAAGAACTGACTTTATTTGCCATGGTTGCCTGATCAAGCTAAACAGTGCCTATGAAACGATAATAGAACTGCAGAAATACTCCGGTGCTCATGCGAGATCGCCAGTGAAATCGGTGGCGAAGAAGTTGAAACCTTCTTCACCGGAGAAATCCAGAATCCCCCTGAGGGCCTTGCATCCATCTCAGCAACACTCATCGCAACATGAGAAGTCTAAACATGTGCGAAGAGTGTTGCTGCCACCTCCCACGCCATCTTCACCAGAGAAATCTAGGCTACCGATTCGGGCATCACAAAAACTCGCCTCGCAACCTCCCGTGCAAGTGCATGATTTCTCCTGGATTCAAGACAGATACATCCAGCAAGTGCAAGAGGAATGCACTGCTTTGACTTTCCTGGACAATCCGTCTTGCCTTCGTGCACCAGGAAGCTTAGATCGTCTGAGGAGGAAAGACTTTCTCCTCGATTGCTTCGAAGAATTGAAACGAAGGTAATTCGGAATATTGTCAGTCTTATAATACTACAATGCAACGCTTTTTAGTGTTAAATAAAATTTATCATGTAAGGCATTGTAAGCTTTGCCAATACAAGCTTGCTGAGAAGATTGGGTTCATATTATGGAAATTATTTGGTCAACTATACTTAAAACTAATAACAGAAACAATTTAATTCATTGCAAGAACTGCATACCTGCTGCTATTCGGTGGCCACTCAGCACAGCTCAAAGTAACTGTAAAGACCTCTCTACATAATTTTATGGCTTGTTTTGTGTAAAATTTGCTGGCCATGGTATATGCATTGTTTTTATCATAATGCTTGGTAAAGAATAATAATCTTAAAAGTGGAGTGGAACATACTGAATAACATTAACATTCATTCATAGCATCATTACACCGCACTTTTTGGTGAATCACCAAATGTCTAAAGGTATGCATATAATTTGAAGCCTAATACATTTCTTATCCTGCTTACAGATGCCCCTGTTTGCATGATGTGTTGCTGACTGCTGCAACCCCTCGACAGAAAGATGCAACGGATGTGTTGGTCGGGCCTTTTGCCATGGTGTTTGGTGTGCTCATGTTCCTCAGAAATCAGCACCTGTCTGCGTTCCAGCGTGCCTTCTCACTGATCATGACCAAGGGTTGCCTCACTACTGAGGTGAGAACATCTTTATTAATCTTGCTCATTATAGTTAATTTGATTATCTTCAAGGTAGCAATTGTCATTTTTTTAAACTCAAACTCACAACACAGCATACAAAGCCTCTACAAATATTATTTAAGAAAATTCAATGTAATATAAAGTCCTTATGTGCACTTTTAGGATTTTCAAACTTTCTGGATTCAACATAAACAACATTCCAAAGCAAAACAAAAGCATTTACAGGAACTTCCCTTCCACTCCATCTTGTCTAGAATATATTTTCCAAACATTGCAGGAACTTCACTGTCTGACACTGTGACAGCAACTAAAGAAAATTATGTTATGTGCTGAGGTATGGTGCTTGGTTTTGTTATATTCAGCAAACCATGCAAAAGTATTTGAGGAATTTCAAGGCTATGTTTTCATGTCAAAACATTTTCAGTTCATTGCCCTTAAAACTGTACATACTTATGAAAACTATCTATATACATTTGGATTGATAAAGACTGACTCTCTCTCTCTCTCTCTCTCTCTCTCTCTCTCTCTCTCTCTCTCTCTCTCTCTCTCTCCTCCCCCCCCCCTCTCTCTCATTCATTTAGCATGCATGATGTGTGTATATACTTTAAAACACCGAAGACAGTTATGTACACCTGTTGAGAAAAATGGTAAAACATTATTTAGGACAAGAGATGTAAGTAGTCCCAGTAGAAGCAGAAAAGATTTAGAAAATGGCAGAAGTAACTAATAGATGAACATGAAGAAAGTAGGGCATTGTGAAAAAGTTAGGAATGGAGACAATCACTCATGTTTTCCTGATTGGGTGAGGAATGAAAAAGAGTTACAGAGTGGACTGAGGAATAGTTTAGCAGTTTGTCTTTAAGTAGGACTGGCTGATTCAGAGGGGAGGAAAAAATTACACTGGTTTCCCAGGTTTTATGGACTAGCTGAAGATGTCTTGCTAGTTTTTATTGAACACCGACATAAAATTAATTAATTGTACTTGATGAATAATGCTCTTATACTTTTGAGTTCCAATGTTTCTCTGCTTCAGTGCCATTTGATGTGCAACAAACTTGGGCTCACGCTTGGTCAAACAGCAAGAATCAACTTGTTGGATGAGTGTGGAAAAAAAACCTGCCAAAAAGCCACAGAAGTTGTTGAATCATGCAGCCTTTGCAATCTGGTCGGAGACAATCTTGACATTGTTATTCGTCCCAGATCTGCTTCCTCTAGCCATCCAGTTCAGTTCTGCCATTATTTTGGACTCATCTTGATATTCTCAAGACTTTCCTCAGAATTGATTGCAAACAGCAGTACCATCCCCCCACAAATCAAAGAAGAAGACCTTTCTCCTGCTAGATTTCTCCTCAATGATGAGGAAAGATCTATGCTTCTGAATTCATATGGAATTCTCCTGGGCAGACTGATGACAAAGCATTTCCCAGCATTTGATTGGTTGAGAAAGTGTCTACCACAGCACATTCCCCATTCATTGGAACACATCGCAGAGCAAAAATCCACATTCATCCCACTGAAGTTGATTCTCAAAGATGAGAAGTACTACGAGGATTGTGTGAATATCCTGCGGGAATCCAATGACATGCTGCATGAGATCTTCAGAGGTGGGTAGACTTCAGTGTCTGCAAAATATGACATAGATATGATTATACCCTGTACACTATCTTGATGCATCATCACATAAATGGCCTTTTCTATTGTGGGACTACCATTCTATCCCAGTAAAGTGGAAGAGCAATGCTTTTGAACTTGTTTAAAAGCTGTACCGAACTAGGTGACTTTATAAAGGTAAGAGAGTATATGGGTTGAATCATGTGTTTCTTATCACAAGTCAGTTGTTCGTTGATGGGCCTACAATTTTATGAAAATATTGAATTTTCAATCTTGCATCAGTAAAGAATAGGCTAGCCAGCCTGACCATCAACCCTCTCGCCCAATTTCAGAACTTACACATACAAGTAGACTAATTCCATCCTCTGTGAGTCCAGCTATATATTATCTTGGTCAGATATGATTAAATTATATATGCAGCCAAACTTAGCACATCCAAAATAATGAAACCTTTCAGGTGCCGAACAAGAAGCAGCACTGGCAGAAAATCCTCCCGTCTTCTTTGGAGACCAGTTGACAAGAGCACGGCTACATGGAGCCAGGACTCTCCTGACTTTGGCCCCAACGCAGCTTGAACAAATCGGATGCATTGGCCCTGTCGTGTGTACTTTGTGGCACATGAAGCAAGATTTTCTAGAGGTAACCTTTAACAGGAAAATCTATCTTTAGTAATTCAAATTCATAACTGGCTGATAATGATGTTGTTTGTGAGGTTGCAATATATTTAAAATAAATGAAAATAGAGACAGGTGTGCAAACATTCTACTAATAGTAATACCATGTCTAGATCCACATTGAGTTTCAATGAGTGATGGGTGTGTGTGTGTGCCAGAAATCAATAATGCACATTTATTGAAACTCCCCTGTATGCCACTTTTGTGTGAAAATGCTACATAGGTAGAGACAATTTTATGTATAGACACTTTTGATACTGTATCTTTTAACCAAGCATTGTACAAGCAAGAACTGGATAGATGATTTTATAAATGGAAAATTGCATGACAGTGCTAAAGTTTTCCTAAAAGAGTACCTAGCCATCAACTCATCTTGCTGTCTCACCATACATTAAGGTATGGTTGAGCAGGAGTAATTGTCGCAATGGGGTGGATTGATGGGCAGTTAATTTTACACTCCTTGTATGCACAATATCTATCTCTATT
>JAWQFJ010017290.1:0-15293 GCA_034096865.1 Theodoxus fluviatilis
TGGAGGCTGACAAAGGTGATGAGGGTGGATTGTGTGCTTGTTGACGTTTTGGCAAAACTCAATCCTACATACACTTTATTTTCATAATCGAATGTTGGAGAGTTTCTTTTTAGCTTAAAAAACAACAAACTTCACTTATTGCACCTACTCATTCAGAAGTATTAGACATTCTCTTCCTTCGTTTTGTATTTTTAGTTGAATAATAACAATTATTTGTTGTCAAGATCAAATTCTTTTCCATTTATTTATCTTTCTGTATTCAGAAATAGCTTTTCTCTACCAACCTGCCAAATGTTGATCTGATGCATGCATTAACGGGCCGTTGCGAAGGAAAAACTGTGGATAAAGTTGTTAATCTTTGACCTTTGATTTCTCAAAATAGCCGTCAGCACACCACCTCTCTTTGAGTGAGCATAACTTGAACAGTTCTTGGAGTAGATTACTTTTTATATCCGATGAAAGATACCTTTTAGCAGATTTTGAAAAAAGAAATATCTCAAAATCTAATTTTTGGGAGTTAAGACTCTGTGATAACCTCGTCACAAATATCGACTGAAGTTTGGGATCGAAATTCTAACACTACATACATTCCATTTCAATTTCCACGGATGTCCTTCATGCAGCGAAATTGACGTCAGTGCCGCTCATGTGGGACCCCAAAGCAAACTGTCAACTTCTATGTCATTTTTTTGTAATATTCATGTTGTACGTTCCTTGGAGTTGGAGGCAGTATTACAATGTCAATAAATTTCAGATGATGCCCTGGCGCAGACAATCTTCCAAGCGGAGTCCAAGATGATGCCCCAGGATATGACGACACAAGACATGGATCTAAGTAAGGCTGAAATGGTCGAAGTCGGATACATTCGGGGACTTTGTACCCCAGTTTCTAATCTCGGCATCTCTCACGAGAACGGACATTTATAAACGTCGTTTTATTAGCTTAAGATTACAGCCGAATCACGCGGACCGCTAAGGTGCATGGAGTAGAGTACCGCCGAGCAAGTCGTTTGTCACAAAACGGAGGTACATTAACGCGGCCGGATTTTAGCATATATAACTCCCCGGGCGTGCGAGTCACGTAACTGTAAGGCCGAGATTACAAAACTTGGGTACAGTGTCCCCGAATGTTTCCGACTTCGACTCATTCAGCCTAAGTAAGCTGTTTTCAGTTTATTGTTAATTACATGTACACGATCAATTTCAGCGCTGCTGCTTCTGTCAGTTAAACACTTGCAATGAAAAGTTTAGATGCACAGGCATCATGGTGTCGTGTTTTCCTTTCACAGCCACGAACAGATACAGCAATACTCAAGTTATGAACCACAAAAGACATTCATGTAGCTTCTCACAAACCATACCACTTAATCCTTTCTAGGTTTTAACACCATGTGGCGAAACTACACATGTACAGACATAAAAGGAATCTAGATGAAAAGGAATTTCACAGGACATGAGTAAAAGCCTTTTCTGAAGACAACTGTCACATTGCTAATTCAATATTACGGTTTTCATGATGTTACATATATCATGAGACAGCATGTGTGTATGTGTGTGTGTGTGTGTGTGTGTGTGTGTGTGTGTGTGTGTGTGTGTGTGTGTGTTTGTGTTTTGAGGTTTAGGGGAGGATATTAGTCTTTTTGGCACTTATAAAAGTGAAAACATAACGAAAAGGTCATGCACATTAATTTTGACTTCTTGTTCTTCTTGTTCTTCTTTCTTTCACAGCTAGAAGTGGGTATGTAATTTCATACCCCTGCTTTCTGCTGGTAATAAATTTGGTTTGGATAATACGATTTTATCATGCTTTCTTGCACATCACTGCTGCATTTTATAAGTGTGATCTTTTCACACTGGGGTTGTTTTTTGCCCTTGCCTTATTGCTTCATAAATTTTGTTCATTTTTTGTGTGTGCTTGTCTCTTTATGTTTGCATATGATTATGAGTTTCACCTTGGTTGTGGTTATATTCTGTCTCTGTTTTGGGTTTCAAGCCTGTTATTACCTCTCCTAAAGTTCTCATGGAAGGTATTTCTTTTGCAGTAACTTGCAAATTTTAAAGAATGGTTTGAGTACTTTACTTAAGATAATTGACACCAGTTTATGGAATTCTCACAACATGAGGTACCCTGTAACAATCTTTTTTCTATTAACTATTTTCTTTTACTTTTGGAATATTTATCAGATGTCATACACTCAGCTGTAATGCAATGACCTTGACACGACTTTGCCTGACATAATTAATGTTCTTATTTCAGCTGCAGCACAGTCTATTCTGATTCTGAGAGGACTGGGCCTGTTTACAAACACAGAGCATCTGAATCAGGTACAAGTCAAAAGTTAATGTCAATTTTGTTTATATGCTACCATAATGCATTACACTATGACGGATGCACATGATTTCCAGCTTCAACAATGTGTTTGCATTTACTGATAAATTCCAAAGAAACTCTTTCTACTAAGATCTTTAAATCACTTTCCTTGCATTTTTCAGAATTCGAGCAATTATTTTCTTCCACTCAAGACTACTCACAGGATTTTGAAAAAGGGGAAGAACTTTCTCAAGTTGGAGTAACTGGCAATGGTAAGCCAAGAGTAAATTAAATTTCCATCATGGAAACAATTGTTTACCTACATATATTTGAGTCAAGAATCTGACATGTGTATATGCATGAAATAGCTTTTGTAATCTACAAGTGATATTTCAATGTGTTAAGTATATACAGTGAACATGCAACCCTATTTTTTAACTGAGCCTGTGATTTGTTCACCACAATTCCACTATTCAGCTGAGTAGCACCATCATTTGTGGCAGTAAATATCTTAGCTCTGCTGTTTCATTAAAAGATGAGCTGATATTTGCTACTTGTTCAGTATAATGACACATCTTTCCTCAATCATTCCCACCAGTACTGAATTTGCAAAATGTCATTTGAAAGGTATGCATGGGGCATTTTGATAGAAACTTCTCTTCCCTTTGAAATGCACAGATAGAGTCAGCTGGTCTCACCGTGCAGTACTGCTTTTGGTGGAATTGTGGAGAAGCAATCAAGCCCTTTTCACCAACAACTGCATCACCCAAAAGCAAGCATGGAGAAAAGTTTCGGAGCAGATGATAGCCAAGGGGATCACCTACAGTGGAGATGACTGCTACAAAAAATTCAAAAGCATGAGAGACAGGTTTGTCCATCTCGGATTTGTTCAAACATATCAGATTTTTAATAACAGTTGTGACCTCATAAAATAATTGGCATCTGTGCTGGAAAAATGGTTTCTTACGTGCTTTTGAGGGTTTAAAGAAAGGAAATCTCATGAAGTAGTTGTGACTTAAGGCTTTCTCCCAGTTCAACAACATGAAATAATGATTAGCTTTGTGTTATTTGGAGCTCAAGAGACCTGTCCATCAAAACAAAGATCAGGATTTTCAACACCAATGTTAAGTCTGTTCTGCTCTACGGCGCCGAAACATGGAGGACCACTGTAACCACAAACAAGAAGATCCAGACATTCATCAACACATGTCTGCGCCGCATTTTACAGATACGATGGCCTGAAAAGATCAGCAACGAGGAGCTCTGGCAACGCACAAACCAGCAATCAGCAGACCAAGAGATCATTCAAAGGCGCTGGACATGGTTAGGGCACACATTACGCAAACCGGTCTCAAACACCACCAGACAGTCCCTTTCATGGAACCCGCAAGGGAAGAGAAAGAGAGGTCGACCTAGAAACAGTTGGCGCCGAGACCTGGACGCCGATGTCAAGAGAACAGGCCACTCTTGGGGACAGTTGAAAAAGATTGCTCAGTACCGGGATGGCTGGAGAACCCTTGTTTGTGGCCTATGCCCCAGGAGGGGTCAAAGGCGTAAGTAAGAAGCAAGTTTGTGTTGTTGCATGGAATCTATAATTGTGGCTTAAACAGTGAAGTATGTGTGTTTGTGTACACTTGTAGGTACAAGCATATCAAAGACCACCAGGGCAAAACGTGACGGGGCAGGAAGCAGTGGAGGTACTTCCAGCTGATGGAGGAGCTGCTTGAGAAGGATCCATCAGTGAATCCTGTCAGGCCTGTAGCATCTCTTGCGCTGTCCCTGAGCTCTGCCATACAGCTGCGACAGCCACCTAGTCAAAGAACATCTCCACAATCTTTTCCTTTAGATGAACAGTCTCCTCCTGCCACTCCATTAGCACCAATGTCACAAACAGCACCTTCAGTGCCAAAGAAGAGAAAGTGTGCTGCTCCAACACCTCCTGAGCCTGACTGGTTTGCGAAATATCGAGAGGAGGAGCAGTCGAGGCATGAGGAAAGGATGGAGATGGAGATGATGAGACTGCAGCTGGAAGCCAGAAGAGTACAGGCTCTAGAGACCTTGGCGAGAACAGAGCAGGAAGAAAAAGCACGAGTATCATGCCCTGGGCAGTGCCTTTGTTCAATGACACACCATGACACCTAGTGCTAAGTATTAATACTTTTGAATCTTGCATGAATTAATTCTTTAAGGGGAGACACCCCTATGCAAACAGTTAAAATGTCATTTTCTGGTGATTTTGACACGCAAGCAGTTTTGAGTTGTTTCAACCCTCTGCAATGTAATTCCAATAGTTTCTCTATTTAAAACATGCTAGAACACATGTGAAAATGTGAAGAAAGAGCCTTAAACCTCTGAGAATTTTTTCCAGCACTATTGGAAATACATAGAAGATGGACAAAGCAAGTTTCCACAAGTTTTCTTTTTTCCCCGTTTTCTCATAAACTACTTTTTGTGAACTTGAAATTATGCAGAACATATTTGGACCATTGTGCAGATCTGTAATTTTGAGGTTGTGTTCTGTATGCATGTAGCAACATTTTTTCACTTGGATTTGTGACATGAGCCCCTAAGTCGGCAGCGATACATTAAACAAGTTTTTTGAGTAAATAAACTAAGTAAGTATACTTTTTAAAAGTATTTGGACTTTGCCCAAAAGGATGTGACAATTGTAAATATTGGAATGATAAATCTAAGGAAACACAAAATTTTATTTTCCTCTATATAGATTCTGAGCTGTACATTTTTGAAAAAGGACGGGGTGGTTAAGGAGGAGAATAAGAAGGACGGGGTGGTTAAGGAGGAGGAGGACAAGGTGGTGTGTGAGGAGGAGGACGCGGTGGAGAAGGAGGAGGAGGAGGAGGAAAATTACGTGTTATTTAAATACATAACAGATTACCTACTTTTTTACCCTTACCATTTACCATTCATTAACCATGTCTCCCCTTAAACAAGTTGTGATTGTGGGGTATTGTAAGCATCTGAAAGAAAAATACTTGACCTCTGTAATAAACACATGTGTTATCTTCATTTTACATGTCTTTATTCTTATTTTTCAAGTACATATCATGTTAATGGTTTCTATGAGTCATGTACCAAGTCAGGCTGAGCACAGAAAGATCTTTAATACACCATGAAAAGTCATTTGATGGCTAACATACCACTGGGATTTTCACACAGCTGAAGTTTATGCTTAAGTACACACAACACATGCATACATTATGCTATATACACCATGAAAAGTCATTTGATGGCTAACATGCCAGTGGGATTTGCACATATTTTGAACATGAAAGGTAGAGCATTACAGGTAAAGTTTATGCCAAACTATACATGATGGCATTCCTTTTGTCAACAGCAGGAAGTGGTGCTTCATCCTCACTACCTTCTCCAGAGCTTTCCTGCATTTCATCTGAGGCTATATCTTCAGACACAAAAGATTCATGTTCACGAATGAAATTGTGCAGCAAACAACATGTCACAATTGTAGTGGGGATATCAGAAACAGTCTTGATATCTAAATACTTTAATTTTCTAAATTTGCCCTTCAGCAACCCAAAACATTGCTCTATGTCCACTCTTGTTTGACTGGGCTTGAGGTTGTAGCTCTTCTGTGAGGCTGAGAGATGACCATTATCTCTGAATGGGGTCAGAAGATAGTTTGTCAAAGCATATGCAGAGTCACCGAGCAGATGAAACTGATTTGGGAGTGGTTTCTCCACCAAGTATCCACACAGGGGGCTGTTCTTGAATACCCTGGAATCATGTACCGAGCCCGGGTAGGCACATACAACATCGAGAATTTTCAAGTTGCTGTCACACACAGCTTGGAGGTGGAAGGCAGGAAACCCTTTCCTACAAATGTATTTGTCCCGGAAGACACTGGGGCCAGGAATGGGGATATAGATCCCATCAATGGCTCCAATCACTCCTGGAAATCCACCTCTTTGAGAAAACTTCTCTGCAATGCTTTCATACTCATCTTCCTTAGGCAGCGCTTAGGTAAGTCTGCCTGAAACAGTAAAACCATACATATTCAGGAAGAGTGCCAGAGCTCACTGCAGGGAATAATCTTGCAGTTGGAAAAATGTGATCTGTAACTAGTATAAATATCATTCAATCACTTTCCCCTAGTGAAAGTTCTTGAACTGATTTTGAAAACATGGATTGAAGATGTATGTTTTGACTCAGTGATGTTCCGAGAGAGAGAGAGAGAGAGCAAGAGAGATAGAGAGAAAGAGAGAGAGAGCAAGAGAGAGAGAGCAAGAGAGAGAGAGAGCAAGAGAGAGAGAGAGCAAGAGAGAGAGAGAGAGAGAGAGAGAGAGCAAGAGAGAGAGAGAGAGCAAGAGCAAGAGAGAGAGAGAGCAAGAGAGAGAGAGAGAGAGAGAGAGCAAGAGAGAGAGAGAGAGCAAGAGAGAGAGAGAGAGAGAGAGAGAGAGAGAGAGAGAGAGAGAGCAAGAGCAAGAGAGAGAGCAAGAGCAAGAGAGAGAGAGAGCAAGAGAGAGAGAGAGAGCAAGAGAGAGAGAGAGAGCAAGAGAGAGAGCAAGCACATACACACACCCTAAGCCCATATGATTCACACACTAATGACGAGAGAAAAGGTGTCTCCCCCTTGGCCACACTGGCTCAGAGTGGAATTCTCCCTCTAGACAGCTGCTTGAAGGTTACAAGCATAGTTTCATAGTCAGGGTAAGAGGCAAGCCGAAGGAGTTGCTAGCATTGGGATATAAATCAATGTCGAGCCCTGCATCCATTGTGTAAGAACTAGAGATGCAAAGGCTATTTGACTCCTGGTCTACCAGGATGACATTTATCAAATGTGATCACATGGGAAATAAGATTAAAGTTGCCAGAGCAGTTTTTAAGCAAAAACTTGTCGCACTTTGTTAAGCAATGGTGTTCCAAAACTTTGTATCACTGTTTAAAATTTTCCTTTGTGAGGAAGCTTTTCCCTGAAATCTGCATAAATAACTACACATTATTGTGGATGAAATATCTCATATTTTCAGCTTTAGCCTCATGTACTCAGGTGCAGTCACAAAATATTAATATTTTATACTTTTGCCTTCATTCACACTGATGTAAGGATGAGAGTTTTTGCTCCATGCTGCAGTTTGATTCAATGACTGGCCTAAAGTGTCAACTTACATATATGGCATGCTGCTCACTCTCCTGCAAAACTTCATCCAGCCCATGCAGCTCCGCCCTTGATGTGACTGGGAGCTGCACAGCTGGCTCCATGACTGAAGTGCTTCTTTCTGGCAAAGGTCCAACAGCACCTCCACCTTGCCCTCTGAGAATGTCCAGGATGCAATCAAGTTTTTGATTGACATCATTGATGCCCCTGGACACCTCTTTGTATTTGTAGAAGAGCTTGTCCACCTTTGCTTCTAGCCCTGAATAAAAAGTTCAAGGGATGTAGGTTACAAAATAAATGTGATCCATTCAAGGTGACAGAGACCTACAAGCAGTTGCTTATGAGATTTCTTGTGAATACCCAATACATGATTTCATGTGCCATTTCAAAAAGAGAAGACTACAGAAGAGAAGAAATAAAGCACAAAATAGATACTGTAGGCATTCAGGAGTTTGACTATTGGTGCCTCCAAATCCTATTATGCTTACTTGATGTTTCACTCCGATCTACTCTCTGACCAGCAGATTTTTAGTAGGGCTGCTCAGGTGTTTCCTGGTGAGGTCCACTGAGGCATGGAGGGTGCTGAAATGACATCTGAATGGTTTGAAACAAAATTTAATAGGCTGATCAGGATTGCAGGAATTTAATCAATATTCTGAGACAACAAAAGCAGAAAAATAGTAATGAAAATACAGAAGTGTTTCTTTTTAATAACTCCTTGTGTTCTGTTTACCATCAGGTTTCTCCACTCTTGTTAATAGACCAAAATAAACCATGAAAAAGCTCAACAATCCTAGGCAGGATCTACATTAAATTTCTTCTTTCAAATCATGAAGCTATAGGCTAATGCACACAATAATTACCCCCTTTTCTCCTACAACTAAGTCTAATATGTTCTTTTCTGCTTATCATTTTATTTGTGCATTGTAGGGGTTTTTCTTATTTCATTCAAATGAAAACAATGTACATATAAAAACCAGGATCAGTTCTGTTCCTCCAACTGCCAGGTGGTGGGGCAAAAGTTGGCAAAGTGCCATCTGTAATTGTCAAAGTTTCTGTAAAAGTGCCATCCTTGCTTGCCTGGGCTTCATCAGAATCAAAGTCTTAGGGTAAAAAAGTCATCCAAAGACTATATATGAAGATTACATTATAAGAACATCAGTGATAATTAAATATATTTCATCCTAGCTCAATCAGCACCCTGCATAATCTAAATGGGCTTTGCCTCTTTGAACAAGTATCGAACAATAAAGGAATGAGAGCACCAGCAGGAGAGTTCCTTCGCATAGCTTATCCTACAACTTAAAGTCTAGTGTGCTTTATTCTGCTTATCAATTTTGTTCAAACATAGTAGCAGTTTTCCATGTTTGTGTTCAAATGAAAACCATGGAGAAGTATACATATACAAACCATGATCAGTTCCGTTCTTCCAAATTCTGCCAGGTGGTGAGGGAAGAGTTGGCAGACTGTCTTCTGCACTTGTTAAGGTTCCTGTAAAAATACCATCCTTGCCTAACTATGCTTCATCAATATCAAAGTCATAGGGTCAGAAAGTCATCCAAAGATTTCAGGTGAAGGTTACATTACAAGAACAGTGACAACTACACGTTTCATCCTAGCTCAGCACCCTGCATGAGTCATGGACTTTGTTAGACCAAGTAGCGATCGATAAAGGAATGACTTGAGAGCACAAGCAGATCTTTTCGTCATATGCAAGAAGCAAATTCAGAAAATCCAAAACATAAATAAGAAATGTTTTCTGGATGATCAAAATATAATACAGAAATTTCTTTGTCAGTGAGCTTCAAGTTATGAAAACCAAAACAATGATGAACTGTAACTCTTACCAGGTCGGTGAATGAAATGAGGCAGAGAGTTGTTTTGCTCTGTGGAGCCATCTGACTCTTCAGATGAAGTGTCATATCTGAATGCACACATAAAGAACTTAAGAAGATCTATATAAAATTACATCAGTCATTGAAAGAAAGAGTACACTGAAAAAGATAATCATGCCAAGTAATATTTAAACATTTTAACCATTTCCCAAATTTGGAAAGGTATGGAGAAACAGAGGTGAGATTTATAAATAAGAGTGTGCATCCCAAATATTTCCAAGAGAGGCAGGGGATTTATGAAGTACATGGAACATGATTAAAAAGTAGGATTCCTTTATGTGTAAAAGGAGATATTCAGTTCAAACAGCAAAACAGAGCAAATGCTTGACTTGGCATCAAGGCTTGAGAAGCAGTGCATAACCTATTGTAAGAAGGTGAGAATATGAGAGACTTGTCCAGATCGCTGCAGCTCTCTCTTTTCCATATTTGTGTGTGGGGATCGTAACTGCAGGGATACGTGAGGCGTGTACACTGTGGCTGCCGTAGAGATGTATGAGGTTCACGCCGCTCACACGTGACTAAGCGTCACGTAGCATCCCAACTGACCACTGTCTTTGCGTGTTTGAGATCATACCAGATTTTAGAGTTTATTCATTTAATGTATCGTGTACTGCTTGTAATATTGAATAGAAACTTAGTGTTTATCATTATCAACCATCCCATATAGGGCAACATGCACTCTGTGAGTTGTAAACGATAATATTAATAGAAAACGATGAATAAGTATCTGATTTAATTGGCATCATAAGTACTTCAATTGCCATTCCTTTGTATACGAATCACTTTTGGAATTCATTCATTGGCGCAGAGTGTACTTGGATTAATGCACTTTCCAACGGAGTGTAGCTTGCCATATGAGATTGTTGATTTAAGCCTCAAATAGTTGTTAGAAGCTGTCATGTTAACACAATTTCGCGTCCACTGGAGATCTTGTGACCAAGTTCTGCTTAGAAATTTAGCCTGCTCTCGCTGAAGCCCGCGTGATGCCTATTTAAAGCCCATGCGCTAACGTGGTCAAGAGTTGGGGAAAGCGACGAGATCAGAGGTCTGACACAGGGAGATAAGGCCATAGCGAGAGATCACGGGAAGGTCAGCCAGTGGACAGTAGCTTGCCTGTATTGCTGCCGTCTGTCATCATGAATAAACTCGGAGAAGTTTATGACCAAGCCTTCCTGTTCTGCTGATCCCTTAATTGGAGGGAGTGAAGGGAGAGAGACAAGGACATCACCTCTACACCCCCTGCCGGCGCCCAGCTGGCCACACACGGCTTCATCTCTTCAAATGGCGCTGCAATAACAGGGTAACACATGGCATTCCTGCTCTCATCCGGCCCTAGAGGAACAGGGGTTGTTCTGCTAAGGGAGTAGGGAGACTGGCTGTTTCCCTATAGCTCCCGCCTGCGCAAAAAGTCACCACTACTCCCATCTTTTACAACTGGTGTCAGAAGTGGGATGCGCGCGTCAAAGCAGGACCACCACCCTACTTCATATGGCGTCGTCGGCAGGATGCCACCAGCATCTCTCCAAGTTCACTCTTCAAAAGTGTCCAGGGGGTATGGAGTGAAATGATGATGGAATCAGTGCCTATTCTGAGAAAGAATGCAATGGTTTGCACAGAATACAATGGTTTGCTAAGGCACTTGCCCGCTCTTCCTCATCACGTTCACCCCTCACCTCCCTGTGACATGTAAGCTGCTACAACAGCGGCCCTGCCTCGCCACCCCACCATGTCTGGACGATCCCGTGGGTCCTGCCGCTCTCCTGTGGCCACAGCCGAGGATGCAGGTTCCAGTGGGGCAACATCGCCCCAGGCCCGGCGGGTGTGGGTCGGCCCATCCGCCTGTCCTGCCCCTTTTCGGCGGCGAGGGCCAGGTGAACTTCGTGGCGGCAGTGGGGCTCGCATTGCAGGCCTACCGCTTCAAGGGCCCCGCTGCCACTAAATTTCACCTTTCGACACCTCGACAGACCAGCTAGGATGGAGGAGGAGCTGTTCAGGGGGAATCCAGGACCCCCTGGAGGCGTTTTCGGGCTAGCCTCTTCCACTCCTTCCCCTCAGGGCGTCAGGGGACTGGGGAAAGTTTGTGGCAGGACTGAAGAGATTCGAGACTTATGTATGATGGAGCTGTGACTGTAGAGGCACTGCCTCGCTCCACTCGTAGCAATGTTGGCCAAGCACCCACTCGACATGGACATGCCTTTTGACTTGGTTGACAATGTGACTTTGAGGACACGATGATAACTGTAAATGTGTAAAAAGTGTAGACTTCCTTTTTTTGTGGACTCGATCTATTGGACTTATCAAGCTTCCGTGAGTATATATAACTCTTGTTGCATGTTTTGATGTTTTAGATGTGTAATAGACTGCGTGTATTACCTGTAACATGGTTAAGTAACCAGGCACGAAGTCTGCTGTCACTATATTTTCTTTGGAAGAATCCAGAGAATGGTTTGTAATGATTTTGTCTTCACTTGTAGTGCAGATGCATTTTTGAAATGTGTTTGTCCAAAATCTGGTTATTACCGTGGGATTTGTAAATGATGCTTTGCTAATTTTGTGAAATTTGTAATGCCATGTGCGCATTGCTGGGTATTGTCTTCAGTAATACCATATGTATCACTGTGTCACTAGTGATTGAGGAAATTTCCATGGTTGTTCATTGCTGAGGAATTTGTAATGCCATGTGCGCATTGCGGGATGATGCTTGGCTATTTTTGTGGAATTTGTAATGCCATGTGCGCATTGCTGGGTATTGTCTTCAGTAATACCATATGTATCACTGTGTCGCTAGTGATTGAGGAAATTCCCATGGTTGTTCATTGCTGAGGAATTTGTAATGCCATGTGCGCATTGCGGGATGATGCTTTGCTATTTTTGTGGAATTCGCAATGCTGTGTGTTCATTGCGTGGTATTGTCTTCAGTAGAAATGCCATATGTATCACTGTGTCGCTAGTGATTGAGAAAATTGCAATGGGTGTTCATTGCTGAGGAATTTGTAATGCCATGTGCGCATTCGGGGTGTTGTAGTGCTAAGCAACGCCACTTTGTGTCATTCTTAGTGTGCATCTAATTGAAGGGTTAAGACCGCTTTTAGTTTGCACGGTTTGTGTGTCTAGCCATGTCGACAACACACTTGTTGAGAGGCTAAAACCGCTTCAAGTTGTTCTGTCCTACATGCTCTGTTGTCTTGGGTATGCTGCGTTTTGTAATGTGATAGTTAAATCTCGTTGCTATCCATCAACTAGTTGAACGGTTAAGACCACTTCTAGCTTGTGTAGGGGCCTACAGATACGCACGGGTTGTTTGTTTGTTTGTTTGTCCTCAAAGTTGATAACATACTCAACTTGTAGGTAGGGTAAGACCACTTCAAGTTGTATGATTCAACGAGTTGTGTTTTATGTTATTCAGATGTAAAGGGACGCTCTGGCCGACTCTTAGAAGTGTCAACCCATATGTGTACATGTATTTTTATACCTCGAGGACGAGGTACCGAAAAGGCAGGGGGGGATGTAAGAATGTGAGAATATGAGAGACTTGTCCAGATCGCTGCAGCTCTCTCGTTTCCATATTTGTGTGTGGGGATCGTAACTGCAGGGATACGTGTGGCGTGTACACTGTGGCTGCTGTAGAGATGTATGAGGTTCACGCCGCTCACACGTGACTAAGCGTCACGTAGCATCCCAACTGACCACTGTCTTTGCGTGTTTGAGATCATACCAGATTTTAGAGTTTATTCATTTAATGTATCGTGTACTGCTTGTAATATTGAATAGAAACTTAGTGTTTATCATTATCAACCATCCCATATAGGGCAACCTGCACTCTGTGAGTTGTAAACGATAATATTAATAGAAAACGATGAATAAGTATCTGATTCAATTGGCATCATAAATACTTCAATTGCCATTCCTTTGTATACGAATCACTTTTGGAATTCATTCATTGGCGCAGAGTGTACTTGGATTAATGCACTTTCCAACGGAGTGTAGCTTGCCATATGAGATTGTTGATTTAAGCCTCAAATAGTTGTTAGAAGCTGTCATGTTAACACAATTTCGCGTCCACTGGAGATCTTGTGACCAAGTTCTGCTTAGAAATTTAGCCTGCTCTCGCTGAAGCCTGCGTGATGCCTATTTAAAGCCCATGCGCTAACGTGGTCAAGAGTTGGGGAAAGCGACAAGATCAGAGGTCTGACACAGGGAGATAAGGCCATAGCGAGAGGTCACGGGAAGGTCAGCCAGTGGACAGTAGCTTGCCTGTATTGCTGCCGTCTGTCATCATGAATAAACTCGGAGAAGTTTATGACCAAGCCTTCCTGTTCTGCTGATCCCTTAATTGGAGGGAGTGAAGGGAGAGAGACAAGGACATCACCTCTACACCCCCTGCCGGCGCCCAGCTGGCCACACACGGCTTCATCTCTTCAAATGGCGCTGCAATAACAGGGTAACACATGGCATTCCTGCTCTCATCCGGCCCTAGAGGAACAGGGGTTGTTCTGCTAAGGGAGTAGGGAGACTGGCTGTTTCCCTATAGCTCCCTCCTGCGCAAAAAGTCACCACTACTCCCATCTTTTTCACTATAACACAACTGATCAAAGCGTTTGTGTTTACTTACGGTTTTCTTGCTCTTCACCGTTTCCTCTTTCGGCCACACACTTCAGCAGCATCAGATATGACATCAGATGTATATTGGCCTTTCCTCTCCATTTCAATGATCTTTTCCCAGGAGGCTGTACAAACAAACAAAAAGACTTATTTACTTAGACTTAGTCCTCTTCGCTCCGGTCGGAGCATAGGGCCTTCACTGCAAGTCTCCACCTCTGTCGGTCTTGGGCTGCCCTCTTCGCCTCTCCCCATGTCATCCGGACTGTCCTCAGCTCTGCCTGTAGGGTTCTTTTCCAGGTCAGTGCTGGTCGACCACGCTTCCGTTTACCCTGGGGGTTCCAGTCCAAGGCGTGGCGTGGAATGCTGGCATCGTTTCTGCGCAGGGTGTGCCCAATCCACTTCCATTTCCTTCTTTGGATGGCGTTGACGATCGGCTCCTGCCTGGTACGTTGCCAGAGTTCTTTGTTGGAGATTCTTTCTGGCCATCTGATACGCAGGATCTGGCGGAGGCAGGTGTTGATGAAGACTTGCAGCTTGTGGCCGATGCTCTTGGTATGTCTCCAGGTTTCAGATCCGTAGAGCAGCACAGATTTAACATTTGTGTTGAAGATCCTCAGTTTGGTGTGACGGCTGAGGCTCTCATTTCTCCACACTGGTTTCAGGGTGACGAAGGCGTGTCTTGCTTTGCCTATCCTGGCTCTCACGTCTTCATCTGTCCCTCCAGTCTTGCTGACCACGCTGCCCAGGTACGTGAAGCGTTCGACATCTTCTATGGCTTGACCATCAATGGTGATGGGAGCTTCCCTGGAGGCGCTCACCCGGAGGCTCTTGGTCTTGGGGACGTTGATCTCCAGTCCTGTTGTCTTGGCAATGTCGTGCAGCCTCTCCATCTTTGCTTGCATGTGCCCATGGGTGTGTGACAGGAGGCCGATGTCATCTGCGAAGTCCAAGTCTTCCAGTTTGCCAGTGAGTGTCCACTGAATGCCCCGTGGTTGGTCCGTAACAGTCTTCATCACCCAGTCGATCACCAGGGAGAAGATTAAAGGAGAAAGTAGACATCCTTGTCTCACTCCGGTGTTGACGTCAAATGGCGGCGACAGATCAGTGTTGTGCACAACTCTGCAGCTGGTGCCTTCATAGAGGTTCTGGATTACGCTGACGATCTTCTGAGGGATGCCATAGTGTCTGAGGATTCTCCAAATGGTTGCCCTATCCACCATGTCAAAGGCTTTCTTGAAGTCCACAAAATTGACATAGAGTGGTGACTGCCATTCCAGCGACTGTTCAATGATGATCCTGAGGGTCGCTATCTGGTCAGTGCAGGAACGCCCAGCTCGGAATCCTGCTTGCT
>JAWQFJ010017291.1:0-2500 GCA_034096865.1 Theodoxus fluviatilis
CTCTCTCTCTCTCACTCTCTCTCTCTCTCTCTCTCCCTCTCTCTCCCTCTCTCTCTCTCTCTTTATCTCTCTCTCACTCTCTCTCACTCTCTCTCTCTCTCCCTCTCTCTCTCTCTCTCTCTCTCTCTCTCTCTCTCTCTATCTCTCTCTCTCTCCCTCTCTCTCTCTCTCTCTCTCTCTCTCTCTCTCTCTCTCTCTCTCTCTCTCTCTCTCATTCATTCATTCATTACATTAACGCACACACAAACACACACCTGTACACCAAGCAAACGCGCGCACATACTCAGCGCGCGCGCACACACGCGTGAGCATGAATGCAAAAACACATTTACATGTGTGCACACAGACGCACGCACACCCACACACACAGATATACTCACCGATCCAGGGTGAAAGGTTGGCGGGGGGTCGTGGGGGGTACAAGGAGGGGGGCAGGATTGAACACCTGAAGACCTGTTCCAACAACACAGCCGCTCTTAGGGTGGCGCCTCTCTCCACCCGGGTAGCTGCAGCAGCTGAAACGGATGGGCGAACTGTCCTTTGCTTGACGGCGCTTGGTCCAAGACTCAATGCGTTCCCCACAGTCGCTGGCGTCCTTCAGTCCCAACGCTAGCACTGCCAGATCGGGGTGTGCACCTCGGGTGGATGGGGAGGCTGAGAGGTGTGAGGAAAAATAGGGAGAGGGGGGCAAAATGGACGGGTGGGACCAGTACAGGGTGGCGGGGGAAGCCAGGGCAGCGTCGCGGTGAGGCGGGTATCTCCCACCCGGAATGCAGGCTCCACTCCTGCACCGTCACAGCACAGTGCACTGTAAAAACGGGATACACTGTCACAAAGTCTGCACCGTCACACCACAGTGCACTGTAAAAACGGGATACACTGTCACAAAGTCTGCACCGTCACACCACAGTGCACTGTAAAAACGGGATACACTGTCACAAAGTCTGCACCGTCACACCACAGTGCACTGTAAAAACGGGATACACTGTCACAAAGTCTGCACCGTCACACCACAGTGCACTGTAAAAACGGGATACACTGTCACAAAGTCTGCACCGTCACACCACAGTGCACTGTAAAAACGGGATACACTGTCACAAAGTCTGCACCGTCACCGAATTACACACTGACACAACACTGTAGTGTGTCGGTTCAAACAGACAGACAGCACGGCTACGCAAACGTCACAGTGCTCTGTAACATGCGGCAAAGTTTCACCGACGCTGCGAAGGTTACCGCGGCTTTTGTCGCCACGAGTCCGACGTCACGCCGAACCCGACGTTACGTTCACGTGAAAGTTACGCTGATGGCGACGTTGTGGCGGCGTCAACTTCAAGAACGACGACAGCCTGAGTGTCATCGTCGCCTACCTTACGTTATCTCTCCCACTTGTGAACTAAGTACGGCTGTCCGGACACAAATGGCTATGAACAGGCTTCACGTCGACAGTAGATATTCCAGTCCACCACACACACTCACGTCACACCGTGTCTTCGCGTTGGCCTTACGGCGCCTGCTTCCCGCCGAGGCCGACTTCCGTCGCACAGCTGGCTTTGCCCTGACGTCGACGTAACACTGACGGTGTTGGCAGTGACAACTCCCTATATCGAGTCTGCGGAAGCCCAGACAACGCCGCCCCCCGAGTGACAGGCGACACGCCACGCCGTGGTTCAGGGAAAGAGCGGGACTTGGCAGAGAGCGGGAGGGAGACGAGAGCTGCAGGCAAGCAGGCAGGCAGGCGAGGACTGGGGACGGGGTGCGGGCTTCCCTCCCTCCCCGCCCCGGGCGCTGCGCGAATCTCGCGAGATCCCGGCCAGGCTGCTGGCGTCATGGCGACGCCCCACGCCGCAGGGGAAGATGGCCGTGTGGCGTGGTGCAGCTGATGGAGTTGCCTCCCTTGCCGATGTGGAGTTGTTCGTTTTTGCTTCTTTCATTCTGTGTCTGTGTGAGTGTACGTGTGTGTGCGCGCGCGCGCGCGCGTGTGTGTGTGTGTGTGTGTGTGTGTGTTTGTGTGTGTGTGTGTGTGTGTGTGTATGTGTTTGGGTTTATTCTTTTTCTTCTTGTTCTTCTTTCTATAACATCTTATTTTGATGAAGAGCCTGGTGCATTCATACAAACTGTAAAACTTAAACTGAAGTGATGGTGAAGCATAGCGTGTCCAAGAGTTTCGTACTTGGGCCCCTTCAGTTTCTCATATTCATAAATGAATAATATTGCACTACAAATAATATCAAGCTCTAATGCAACTTGAGGTAAGCTTCCAAAACTACCTACTATGTGCGTTCCACCACGCTGATTTTTGCCTGCATTTGACATTCTTTCAGTGAAAAATAATACCGGTTTTCTGTTGTCAAACTGAATCAAAGGCATGTTAATATTACGGTTTGGTTCATCGCCTTTAACTGTGGTGTTTATTTATTCAATTAATGCCAGAGATTTAAAAAAGGTATTCCAAGGCACTGACACCGATTGCTTACGTCTGTCAAAAGTCGTATAACAC
>JAWQFJ010017291.1:12500-33338 GCA_034096865.1 Theodoxus fluviatilis
AGTGTAGTGTGGTGCTGTGTCGTGTGGTGTGGTGTAGTGTAGTGTGGTGCTGTGTCGTGTGGTGTGGTGTAGTGTAATGTGGTGCTGTGTCGTGTGGTGTGGTGCTGTGTCGTGTGGTGTGGTGCTGTGTCGTGTCGTGTGGTGTAGTGTAGTGTGGTGCTGTGTCGTGTGGTGTGGTGTTGTTTAGTGTGGTGCTGTGTCGTGTGGTGTGGTGCTGTGTCGTGTCGTGTGGTGTAGTGTAATGTGGTGCTGTGTCGTGTGGTGTGGTGTTGTTTAGTGTGGTGCTGTGTCGTGTGGTGTGGTGCTGTGTCGTGTCGTGTGGTGTAGTGTAATGTGGTGCTGTGTCGTGTGGTGTGGTGTTGTTTAGTGTGGTGCTGTGTCGTGTGGTGTGGTGTTGTGTCGTGTGGTGCTGTGTCGTGTGGTGTGGTGTTATGTCGTGTGGTGTAGTGTAGTGTGGTGCTGTGTCGTGTGGTGTGGTGTTGTGTCGTGTGGTGTGGTGTAGTGTAGTGTGGTGCTGTGTCGAGTGGTGTGGTGTTGTATCGTGTGGTGTGGTGTAGTGTAGTGTGGTGTTGTGTCGTGTGGTGTGGTGTTGTGTGGTGTCGTGTGGTAAGGTGTTGTGTGGTGTCGTGTGGTAAGGTGTTGTGTCGTGTGGTGTGGTGTGGTGTGGTGTGGTGTTGTGTGGTGTCGTGTGGTAAGGTGTGTCGTGTGGTGTGGTGTAGTGTAGAGTGGTGCTGTGTGGTGTGGTGTTGTGTGGTGTCGTGTTGTGTCGTGTGGTGTCGTGCGGTGTAGTGTAGTGTGGTGCTGTGTCGTGTGGTGTTGTGTGGTGTGGTGTCGTGTTGTGTGGTGTTGTGTGGTGTCGTGTCGTGTCGTGTTGTGTCGTGTGGTGTGGTGTAGTGTAGTGTAGTGTGGTGCTGTGTCGTGTGGTGTAGTGTAGTGTGGTGCTGTGTTGTGTGGTGTCGTGTGGTGTCGTGTGGTGTCGTGTAGTGTAGTGTAGTGTAGTGTGATGTTGTGTGGTGTGGTGTGGTGTAGTTTAGTGTAGTGTGATGTTGTGTGGTGTGGTGTGGTGTGGTGTAGTGTAGTGTAGTGTGGTGCTGTGTCGTGTGGTGTCGTGTGGTGTAGTGTAGTGTGGTGCTGTGTCGTGTTTTGTTGTGTTGTGTGGTGTGGTGTTGTGTGGTGTTGTGTAGTGTGGTGTCGTGTCGTGTCGTGTGGTGTAGTGCGGTGCTGTGTCGTGTGGTGTGGTGTTGTGTGGTGTGGTGTTGTGTGGTGTTGTGTGGTGTGGTGTCGTGTTGTGTGGTGTCGTGTTGTGTGGTGTCGTGTGATGTCGTGTGATGTGGTGCTGTGTCGTGTGGTGTGGTGTTGTGTCGTGTGGTGTGGTGTAGTGTAGTGTGATGCTGTGTCGTGTGGTGTTGTGTTGTGTGGTGTGGTGTTGTGTGGTGTTGTGTGGTTTCGTGTCGTGTCGTATTGTGCCGTGTAGTTTTGTATCGTGTTGGAATGTGTCTTGTATCCCTTTGTGTTTTGTTGTGTCATATCGTGTTGGAATGTGTCTTGTATACCTTTGTGCTGTGTTGTGTCATATCATGTTGGAATGTGTCTTGTATCCCTTTGTGTTTTGTTGTGTCATATCGTGTTGGAATGTGTCTGGTAACCCTTTGTGCTGTGTTGTGTCATATCATGTTGGAATGTGTCTTGTATCCCTTTGTGTTTTGTTGTGTCATATCATGTTGGAATGTGTCTTGTATCCCTTTGTGTTTTGTTGTGTCATATCATGTTGGAATGTGTCTTGTAACCCTTTGTGTTGTGTTGTGTCATATCGTGTTGGAATGTGTCTTGTATACCTTTGTGCTGTGTTGTGTCATATCATGTTGGAATGTGTCTTGTATCCCTTTGTGTTTTGTTGTGTCATATCATGTTGGAATGTGTCTTGTAACCCTTTGTGTTGTGTTGAGTCATATCGTGTTGGAATGTGTCTTGTAACCCTTTGTGTTGTGTTGTGTCATATCATGTTGGAATGTGTCTTGTATCCCTTTGTGCTGTGTTGTGTCATATCGTGTTGGAATGTGTCTTGTAACCCTTTGTGTTGTGTTGTGTCATATCATGTTGGAATGTGTCTTTTAACCCTTTGTGCTGTGTTGTGTCATATCATGTTGGAATGTGTCTTGTATCCCTTTGTGTTTTGTTGTGTCATATCATGTTAGAATGTGTCTTGTATCCCTCTGTGTTTTGTTGCGTCATATCATGTTGGAATGTGTTTTGTAACCCTTTGTGTTGTATTGTGTCATATCGTGTTGGAATGTGTCTTGTATCCCTTTGTGTTGTGTTGTGTCATATCGTGTTGGAATGTGTCTTGTATACCTTTGTGTTGTGTTGTGTCATATCGTGTTGGAATGTGTCTTGTATACCTTTGTGCTGTGTTGTGTCATATCATGTTGGAATGTGTCTTGTATCCCTTTGTGTTGTGTTGTGTCATATCATGTTGGAATGTGTCTTGTATCCCTTTGTGTGTTGTTGTGTCATATCATGTTGGAATGTGTCTTGTATCCCTTTGTGTTTTGTTGTGTCATATCGTGTTGGAATGTGTCTTGTTTCCCTTTGTGTGTTGTTGTGTCATATCGTGTTGGAATGTGTCTTGTATACCTTTGTGCTGTGTTGTGTCATATCATGTTGGAATGTGTCTTGTAACCCTTTGTGTTGTGTTGTGTCATATCGTGTTGGAATGTGTCTTGTAACCCTTTGTGTGTTGTTGTGTTGCGTGTTGGAATGTGTCTTGTATCCCTCTGTGTTTTGTTGTGTCATATCGTGTTGGAATGTGTCTTGTATCCTTTTGTGTTTTGTTGTGTCATATCGTGTTGGAATGTGTCTTGTATCCCTTTGTGTTGTGTTGTGTCATATCATGTTGGAATGTGTCTTGTAACCCTTTGTGTTGTGTTGTGTCATATCGTGTTGGAATGTGTCTTGTAACCCTTTGTGTGTTGTTGTGTTGCGTGTTGGAATGTGTCTTGTAACCCTTTGTGTTTTGTTGTGTCATATCGTGTTGGAATGTGTCTTGTATCCCTTTGTGCTGTGTTGTGTCATATCGTGTTGGAATGTGTCTTGTATCCCTTTGTGTTTTGTTGTGTCATATCATGTTGGAATGTGTCTTGTATCCCTTTGTGTTGTGTTGTGTCATATCGTGTTGGAATGTGTCTTGCATACCTTTGTGCTGTGTTGTGTCATATCGTGTTGGAATGTGTCTTGTATCCCTTTGTGTTGTGTTGCGTGTTGGAATGTGTCTTGTATCCCTTTGTGTTGTGTTGTGTCATATCGTGTTGGAATGTGTCTTGTATCCCTTTGTGTTGTGTTGCGTGTTGGAATGTGTCTTGTATCCCTTTGTGTTGTGTTGTGTCATATCATGTTGGAATGTGTCTTGTAACCCTTTGTGCTGTGTTGTGTCATATCGTGTTGGAATGTGTTTTGTATCCCTTTGTGTTTTGTTGTGTCATATGATGTTGGAATGTGTCTTGTATCCCTTTGTGCTGTGTTGTGTCATATCATGTTGGAATGTGTCTTGTATCCCTTTGTGCTGTGTTGTGTCATATCATGTTGGAATGTGTCTTGTAACCCTTTGTGCTGTGTTGTGTCATATCGTGTTGGAATGTGTCTTGTATCCCTTTGTGTTGTGTTGTGTCATATCGTGTTGGAATGTGTCTTGTATCCCTTTGTGTTGTGTTGTGTCATATCGTGTTGGAATGTGTCTTGTATCCCTTTGTGTTGTGTTGTGTCATATCGTGTTGGAATGTGTCTTGTATCCCTCTGTGTTTTTTGCGTCATATCGTGTTGGAATGTGTCTTGAATCCCTTTGTGTTGTGTTGTGTCATATCATGTTGGAATGTGTCTTGTATCCCTTTGTGTTTTGTTGCGTCATATCATGTTGGAATGTGTCTTGTACCCTTTGTGTTGTGTTGTGTCATATCGTGTTGGAATGTGTCTTGTATCCCTTTGTGTTGTGTTGTGTCATATCGTGTTGGAATGTGTCTTGTATCCCTTTGTGCTGTGTTGTGTCATATCGTGTTGGAATGTGTCTTGAATCCCTTTGTGTTGTGTTGTGTCATATCATGTTGGAATGTGTCTTGTAACCCTTTGTGTTGTGTTGTGTCATATCGTGTTGGAATGTGTCTTGTAACCCTTTGTGCTGTGTTGTGTCATATCGTGTTGGAATGTGTCTTGTAACCCTTTGTGCTGTGTTGTGTCATATCGTGTTGGAATGTGTCTTGTAACCCTTTGTGCTGTGTTGTGTCATATCGTGTTGGAATGTGTCTTGTATACCTTTGTGCTGTGTTGTGTCATATCATGTTGGAATGTGTCTTGTATCCCTTTGTGCTGTGTTGTGTCATATCATGTTGGAATGTGTCTTGTAACCCTTTGTGTTGTGTTGTGTCATATCGTGTTGGAATGTGTCTTGTATCCCTTTGTGCTGTGTTGTGTCATATCGTGTTGGAATGTGTCTTGTATACCTTTGTGCTGTGTTGTGTCACATCGTGTTGGAATGTGTCTTGTAACCCTTTGTGTTTTGTTGTGTCATATCATGTTGGAATGTGTCTTGTATACCTTTGTGTTTTGTTGTGTCATATCGTGTTGGAATGTGTCTTGTATCCCTTTGTATTTTGTTGTGTCATATCATGTTGGAATGTGTCTTGTATCCCTCTGTGTTTTGTTGTGTCATATCGTGTTGGAATGTGTCTTGTATCCCTTTGTATTTTGTTGTGTCATATCATGTTGGAATGTGTCTTGTATCCCTTTGTGTTTTGTTGTGTCATATCGTGTTGGAATGTGTCTTGTATCCCTTTGTGTGTTGTTGTGTCATATCATGTTGGAATGTGTCTTGTATCCCTTTGTGTTTTGTTGTGTCATATCGTGTTGGAATGTGTCTTGTATCCCTTTGTGTTGTGTTGTGTCATATCGTGTTGGAATGTGTCTTGTATCCCTTTGTGTTTTGTTGTGTCATATCGTGTTGGAATGTGTCTTGTAACTCTTTGTGTTGTGTTGTGTCACATCATGTTGGAATGTGTCTTGTAACCCTTTGTGTTGTGTTGTGTCATATCATGTTGGAATGTGTCTTGTATCTCTTTGTGTTCTGTTGTGTCATATCGTGTTGGAATTATTCTTGTATCCCTTTGTGTTGTGTTGTGTCATATCGTGTTGGAATGTGTCTTGTAACCCTTTGTGCTGTGTTGTGTCATATCGTGTTGGAATGTGTCTTGTATCCCTTTGTGTTGTGTTGCGTCATATCGTGTTGGAATGTGTCTTGTATCCCTCTGTGTTTTGTTGTGTCATATCGTGTTGGAATGTGTCTTGTATCCCTTTGTGTTTTGTTGTGTCATATCATGTTGGAATGTGTCTTGTATCCCTTTGTGTTTTGTTGTGTCATATCGTGTTGGAATGTGTCTTGTATCCCTTTGTGTTTTGTTGTGTCATATCGTGTTGGAATGTGTCTTGTATCCCTCTGTGTTTTGTTGTGTCATATCGTGTTGGAATGTGTCTTGTATCCCTTTGTGTTTTGTTGTGTCATATCGTGTTGGAATGTGTCTTGTATCCCTTTGTGTTGTGTTGTGTCATATCGTGTTGGAATGTGTCTTGTATCCCTTTGTGCTGTGTTGTGTCATATCGTGTTGGAATGTGTCTTGTATATCTTAGTGTTTTGTTGTGTCATATCGTGTTGGAATGTGTCTTGGATCCCTCTGTGTTTTGTTGTGTCATATCGTGTTGGAATGTGTCTTGTAACCCTTTGTGTTTTGTTGTGTCATATCGTGTTGGAATGTGTCTTGGATCCCTCTGTGTTTTGTTGTGTCATATCGTGTTGGAATGTGTCTTGTATCTCTTTGTGTTTTGTTGTGTCATATCGTGTTGGAATGTGTTTTGTATCCCTTTGTGTTTTGTTGTGTCATATCATGTTGGAATGTGTCTTGTATCTCTTTGTGTTTTGTTGTGTCATATCGTGTTGGAATGTGTCTTGTATCTCTTTGTGCTGTGTTGTGTCATATCGTGTTGGAATGTGTCGTGTATCCCTTTGTGTTTTGTTGTGTCATATCATGTTGGAATGTGTCTTGTATCCCTTTGTGTTTTGTTGTGTCATATCGTGTTGGAATGTGTCTTGTAAACCTTTGTGTTTTGTTGTGTAATATCGTGTTGGAATGTGTCTTGCAACCCTTTGTGTTTTGTTGTGTCAGATCGTGTTGGAATGTGTCTTGTATCCTTTTGTGTTGTGTTGTGTCATATCGTGTTGGAATGTGTCTTGCATACCTTTGTGCTGTGTTGTGTCATATCGTGTTGGAATGTGTCTTGCATACCTTTGTGTTGTGTTGTGTCATATCATGTTGGAATGTGTCTTGCATACCTTTGTGCTGTGTTGTGTCATATCGTGTTGGAATGTGTCTTGCATACCTTTGTGTTGTGTTGTGTCATATCATGTTGGAATGTGTCTTGTAAACCTTTGTGTTTTGTTGTGTAATATCGTGTTGGAATGTGTCTTGCAACCCTTTGTGTTTTGTTGTGTCAGATCGTGTTGGAATGTGTCTTGTATCCTTTTGTGTTGTGTTGTGTCATATCGTGTTGGAATGGGTCTTGTATCCCTTTGTGTTTTGTTGTGTCATATCGTGTTGGAATGTGTCTTGTAACCCTTTGTGCTGTGTTGTGTCATATCATGTTGGAATGTGTCTTGTATCTCTTTGTGTTGTGTTGTGTCATATCGTGTTGGAATGTGTCTTGTATCCCTTTGTGTTGTGTTGTGTCATATCGTGTTGGAATGTGTCTTGTATCCCTTTGTGTTGTGTTGTGTCATATCGTGCTGGAATGTGTCTTGTATCCCTTTGTGTTGTGTTGTGTCATATCATGTTGGAATGTGTCTTGTATCCCTTTGTGTTGTGTTGTGTCATATCATGTTGGAATGTGTCTTGTATCCCTTTGTGTTGTGTTGTGTCATATCGTGTTGGAATGTGTCTTGTATCCCTTTGTGTTGTGTTGTGTCATATCGTGTTGGAATGTGTCTTGTATCCCTTTGTGTTGTGTTGTGTCATATCATGTTGGAATGTGTCTTGTATATCTTTGTGTTTTGTTGTGTCATATCATGTTGGAATGTGTCTTGTATCCCTTTGTGTTTTGTTGTGTCATATCGTGTTGGAATGTGTCTTGTATCCCTCTGTGTTTTGTTGTGTCATATCATGTTGGAATGTGTCTTGTATCCCTCTGTGTTTTGTTGTGTCATATCATGTTGGAATGTGTCTTGTAACCCTTTGTGCTGTGTTGTGTTGCGTGTTGGAATGTGTCTTGGATCCCTCTGTGTTTGTTGTGTCATATCGTGTTGGAATGTGTCTTGTAATCCTTTGTGTTTTGTTGTGTCATATCATGTTGGAATGTGTCTTGTATCCCTTTGTGCTGTGTTGTGTTGCGTGTTGGAATGTGTTTTGTATCCCTTTGTGTTGTGTTGTGTCATATCGTGTTGGAATGTGTCTTGTAACCCTTTGTGTTTTGTTGTGTCATATCATGTTGGAATGTGTCTTGTATCCCTTTGTGCTGTGTTGTGTTGCGTGTTGGAATGTGTTTTGTATCCCTTTGTGTTGTGTTGTGTCATATCGTGTTGGAATGTGTCTTGTATCCCTTTGTGTTTAGTTGTGTCATATCGTGTTGGAATGTATCTTGTAACCCTTTGTGTTTTGTTGTGTCATATCGTGTTGGAATGTGTCTTGTATCCCTTTGTGTTGTGTTGTGTCATATCGTGTTGGAATGTGTCTTGTAACCCTTTGTGTTTTGTTGTGTCATATCGTGTTGGAATGTGTCTTGTATCCCTTTGTGTTTTGTTGTGTCATATCGTGTTGGAATGTGTCTTGTATCCCTTTGTGTTGTGTTGTGTCATATCGTGTTGGAATGTGTCTTGTATCCCTTTGTGCTGTGTTGTGTCATATCGTGTTGGAATGTGTCTTGTAACCCTTTGTGTTTTGTTGTGTCATATTGTGTTGGAATGTGTCGTGTATCCCTTTGTGTTTTGTTGTGTCATTTCGTTTTAAGGTAGTTGTATCCAGTAACTACCGTTTTTTGTCAGTCGAATTTTTTTATTCCAATTTTCTCCCCGAACAGCTTGTACTTTTAAAGTGCTGTCTGCCTGTGATGTGTTTAAATAAATTATACTAATAACCTTTCCAATATGGCTGCCGATACAACGAATTATTGCCGGTTTTTCTAAAATACTACCAGAAAAGGAGCTAATGACAGAAACTTGTAATTTTGCACAGAAGTACAGTACATAGGGTAGCATGTCCTGACCCAAAATAAAAACTACTTCTCACAGCCGAGTGGTCAGCGCGCTGGACCTGTAGTCGCTTGCGGCTGGTGGGTGCGGCGTTCGAAGCTGCGCGGTTGCCAGAGTTGCATCCTAGACCAAGATGCTTAACTCGCATTGTTTCTCCCCACCCAGGAGTAAAACCGGGTACCTGTGAGGGCAATGTTGGCTAAACGTGGTGCGATTAACCCTTGTATGCGGCCACGAGCCAACATCGAGTTGGAATACTCCCCAGGGAGCGGAGTTGGTGCTGGTACCTGACTGTGTGCGTCTTAAATGTCTGTCGCTGTGTTTGTCGTGAGGGGCCAGTGAGGTTTGATCAAGCTGCCCAGTGATCAGGGGGTAAAGTGTAAAGCGGTTTGAGACCCAGTGATCAGGGGGTAAAGTGTAAAGCGGTTTGAGACCCAGTGATCAGGGGGTAAAGTGCAAAGCGGTTTGAGACCCAGTGACCAGGGGGTAAAGTGCAAAGCGGTTTGAGACCCAGTGATCAGGGGGTAAAGTGTAAAGCGGTTTGAGACCCAGTGACCAGGGGGTAAAGTGTAAAGCGGTTTGAGACCCAGTGACCAGGGGGTAAAGTGTAAAGCGGTTTGAGACCCAGTGATCAGGGGGTAAAGTGTAAAGCGGTTTGAGACCCAAACATGGGTGATGAGTCGCTGTAATAAACCACATCTTTACCTTTTTTCTTTTTTTCATAATCTTTTTAGCATTTTATCTTAACACATCTTTACATCTACAGGAAGAAACATTTTAAATTATGGGTCATCCTATGAAGTAGGTTATATGAACCAAAATATGCCAAGTTTCAAGGAAGTCAAACTTCAGAGTACAGAAATATAACGTCTGAAATTTAACACATAGCGGTAAAAACTGAAAACCGAGAAAACTGCATTTGAAGTTTTCATTCCTTATTATGACAACTGACTGTTGGTGTCTTTCTCCCTAGGTTTTACTGTAAAATACCTATTTCCTCCAGAAACAAAGCATACAGTCATATTATATATTGAATTTACTGCAAAGTGATATGAAAAACATATTTTCGGCCATTTTTCACAAAAATGAGGGTTTTAAAACTGAGTACCACTATGTGTCATGTCGTATTGCGTTGTGTCGTGTCATTTTGTGTCCGACACATTTTGCGAAGACGTTAGGAGAAAAATAAGTTTATTTTTCAACCTAGTCACCATCAGCTGTAATACGCTTTTCGTGTTGCCCACGCCAAAGCTCACATTCTTTCCAATGGAAGTTTTGTCAGCTCATTCGACCAGTCGTCTGTAGTCTCCTTCAGTTCTTCATTCGAGGAGAGTTACTTACCCTTTAAGTGGCACTCTTCCACATTGGAAACATGGAAACCACGATGGGCCGGGTTCGGGAAATAAATCCAAGTTGGAAACTCCTCGAATCCACATTCACGAATGGCTTTAAGCACCCAAGCTTTAAGCTGGTGCATTGTGGTGAAGAATCAAAACATCGCTTTTTCGTATTCCTCGGTATTTTCCTCAATTCAAGCAAAGATAGGATCTTTGATTGAATCTCGCAGCCGCCGGAGTAAGTCGTCATAGTAAGCGTTCTAATCCACTAGAGCTTCGCCTGTCGGCGAAAGAGTCTCTAACACAGTTCATATCACGTGATGGAACTAATCCGTCCGGAATATTCATAAGGTCACACGAGAGCCTTGTGGGAAAGCACCCTGCTCCCTGACATACGCCGTTAAAGTAGTTCTGAGACTGTTTCGCACAAAACTCATAAATTACGCTTGATGAGGCAATAAACAAGCGTTTAGTCGATAAAATAAAATATTTGTGTTGAAAGTGAAACACACTTTGACATCTGAATGATTTATGTAAAAAGTGGAGAAAATTCTATCCAAAACGAGCTATTTTTGGCACAATGCTGTAATGCGAAGGGTCAAGTCTACAACGCATTCATTGCGAACTGCGCCAGAGTCACGTGACTCGGGTTCACAGAATGCGTAGTAAGAGCCTGTGATTGTCACCTTGTCGCATTCGGCGTCGTTGAACATCGAACACGCTACAACTCTGGCACTAGGCTGGACTTAGAACTTTCAGAACTGCGGAGAGTCCGTGCGTTTCCATAGCTGGGGGGTTTTCCGTTGTATGAGAATAACGGACCTACGTCTCATTTCCTAATGTTAGTCGCCGTTGGAATCGAACCCAGTCCGCCTGCATCCGCTCGAGATGTTTATCCAAACATCGCACCCGGTTTTCTGCCATCTCCGGCTCCAACACTCTGGGTGCCCAACGCTTGACGCCTGTGACAGGACGAAATGCTCATGGATGGATCGGTTTACTGCCGCCAAGCAAACCCCACAGAGTTCGCAGTCTCTCGCATGGTTACTCGCCCCCCTTCCTTTATGAACCACTCCACAGAAATGGCGTTTCGGTTGTTTTGTTGAGGTCTCTTTTTGGGGGGAGAGGGGGGGGAGAGGGAGGGGGAAGGGGGTATGGCGGTCGGCCCCACTGGCCCTCGCGAATGTGGCTTGTCTTGAGGGATCTCCTTACACAGCGGAACAGGGCAGCTTAACACTTGATTGTAGAGTGTGAAGGGTTGTCTCCCTTGTGCGCATTGCGCATGCGCTGGTGGATCGCCTTTGGCGCACTTCTCAAGAGTGACCAATGAAGTGACAGCTCGTGCATTCAGTGTTACTATTTCAATCAATCAGTCGTAGTCAACTGATTCTCAAACAAAAGTATTTTTTTTTTAAACAAAGAGAAAGCAATGACCATATTCTCGTTATCACTTGATTCTGAAACAAACATAAGACAAACAAAGAGCAATGACAACATTCTTACAGTTGATTCTCAAAGAAATATTACAAAAACATACTGAGAGTGAGAGCAATGACAAAAAGTTCACACTCAGTTGGTTCTCAAACAAACATCAAACAAAACTGAGAGCAAAATTTACAACATTCTTGTAGTCAGTTGATTCTCAAGCAAAAAGAAAAACACTCTGAGAGCAATGACAACATTCAATTTTTTGGAGACCAATGCTCCACATGAGAGCAATAAGCAGAAGCAATTAGGAAGGAAAATGGAAATGCATTAAGAGTTGCGTCCCTTAGCAATACACAAGGCTCTGCTATTTCGCGAGTGGATGATTAGCTACTGCTTTAAGGTGCCGAAGTAAGCATTGAGTATTATGCACTCTGTAGTTTGAAACAGCTGAAGGAGAGGATTGGACGTAGATCTTACTTCATTCAGATTTTAGTAATCAACACGAAATGAACACTGCGGATTAGCAGTTTTGAGTTCTCGGTCGCTTGAGTTGCTGGGA
Organism: Theodoxus fluviatilis; assembly: GCA_034096865.1. NCBI lineage: Eukaryota > Metazoa > Mollusca > Gastropoda > Cycloneritida > Neritidae > Theodoxus > Theodoxus fluviatilis. The sequence goes on from JAWQFJ010017291.1 coordinate 24,103, forward strand.
AAATATTACTCTTTATTTACCTGAATTTACCTGAATTTACCTGAGTGGCCGCTGAGCGCGGCCGTTGGGGTAGGAAGTATTAGAACTTATTTTAACCCCCCTATGAGTCTCTTTGTATAGGCGGTTCTTGAACTGGTTTGTCGTTTCAGCATCAACAATGCTTTGTGGTAGAGCGTTCCATGGATTAACAACTCTTTGAGAGAAGAAGTTCCTCCGCACTTCTAAGCGTGATCTGTCCTTTGAAAGTTTAGCACTGTGACCTCTATGGTAGAATGTCTGTTCTGCTGGAGTGAAGAAAGTAGCAGACGATTGAATTGAAAAGTTGCAAAGTTGAGGATTTCTTGGAATAATTGTCCTTCAGCAGATTTCTTTCCACAACTGAGAAGGACACAACAACCTGGCTTGCCATCGTGACATCACTAAATCAGCTAGAGATGTGAAAAATTGCGCGGAGACAGAAAATGTTGATATGATAAACGCGAAGGCCGCAGGTTCAGTAGCGAAGGTAATGTTGTGAAGGTTCTAGAACGAACGGGAACATCGTAGTGCAATCGGGCTGTTTGCATCAGTCTCTCCGCTCATGCCATTGCCTGGTCACGTGCTGGATCGGGCTAAATTTGTCTCGACTGTGTCACGTGACGTCAGCCACACCACAGTTCGAGTGTGAGAGTATAATTATTCACCTTTGTTCTGGAAATGTCTGGAATCTGTGTAAGGGTATAAAAAGCGCGACATTGCGACAGGAGAACACACGACCCAAGAGAAGACACGACAGAGTTAAGGAGAGAGCTTAACTAGAAGATAAACTAGTCCTCCTTTGTAAGATGTGAGTCCTCTGCGGCATTGTGCGTAGAGCGAAGTTGTTTACTGATTGTCACCGCTGTGTATCGATCAGTGCGTGAATAAAGGTTTATCGGAAACGACCACCAGCGTTTGTGAACTTCGACTTCCCGGCGCAAGCTAGGAGAACCCCCGTAGTAACAGGACATTGCAAAGAGATCGAGTGCAACAGTAAGTCACGTTTTCCCCATTAGGATGTTCAGGACCACAGGAGTCATAGCCGGGCGCAATACTTTTGGGGCACCTCTCATCCTCAGGACCCCATGCAACGTCCAAGAAGCCTGACCAGCACTGGAAGGTCACCTCTGTCGCTGTTCTTCCTGTGACAATTGTCCAACCATTGACGTCAGTCAGGGCAGGCTTTACGTCGTGAGGGCCTTCTGCATGACCAGGTGTGTAGAGGCCAGCACGTCATGACCAGGTGTGTAGAGGCCAGCACGTCATGACCAGGTGTGTAGAGACCAGCACGTCATGACCAGGTGTGTAGAGACCAGCACGTCATGACCAGGTGTGTAGAGACCAGCACGTCATGACCAGGTGTGTAGAGGCCAGCACGTCATGACCAGGTGTGTAGAGACCAGCACGTCATGACCAGGTGTGTAGAGACCAGCACGTCATGACCAGGTGTGTAGAGACCAGCACGTCATGACCAGGTGTGTAGAGACCAGCACGTCATGACCAGGTGTGTAGAGGCCAGCACGTCATGACCAGGTGTGTAGAGGCCAGCACGTCATGACCAGGTGTGTAGAGACCAGCACGTCATGACCAGGTGTGTAGAGACCAGCACGTCATGACCAGGTGTGTAGAGGCCAGCACGTCATGACCAGGTGTGTAGAGGCCAGCACGTCATGACCAGGTGTGTAGAGCCAGCACGTCATGACCAGGTGTGTAGAGACCAGCACGTCATGACCAGGTGTGTAGAGGCCAGCACGTCATGACCAGGTGTGTAGAGGCCAGCACGTCATGACCAGGTGTGTAGAGGCCAGCACGTCATGACCAGGTGTGTAGAGGCCAGCACGTCATGACCAGGTGTGTAGAGACCAGCACGTCATGACCAGGTGTGTAGAGACCAGCACGTCATGACCAGGGCCCGTATGCACGTCGGTCCGTTTAGTGGACTAATCGCGTTTATCCCCTATACGGGCGGATAGGCGGGAACAATCGGTATGCACGTCAATCTGGTTAGCCTATCCTATACGGATTTTCGCGTATAAAGTTATCGCACCTCCGAGGGCCTAAACGCGTGTAAATATATGGCGACCGTTTTGTTTTTCCGAGCACGGCAGCGGCGTCTTCTGCGAAGAAACAGGATTTTCCGGGACCGAACTAATCCCTTCGACACCTACGATGACCAAGAAGTATTTCGTAAGTTTAGATTTCGTCGGCCAGACATTCTGGAACTGACACCAAAGATTATAGGTACCTATAATCTTTGCTGACACCGCGAACTCAATCGATTTTCAATACGCGAAGCGGGGTCAGAATTTAGAGTTACGTCCCTTTGCTCCGCGCCTCGTTCTCGTGCCAAGCCATGGCAATGGACGCTTCTTGTGTAGATAAGATATCGATATCGCGTCGACCTGCATTTGCAATTTTAAATCGTGGGAGCTTTCACGAGCTGTTGATGCGTTCAACATACAGCTTTGATAAATTAATGCTGTTCATGGCTTACATTTTCTTTGGATGGGGTTTTAGTATCCCCCAAATACAGCGATTTCTGTGCGAACACGCAATGTAAGCAGTGGAGCCGTCGCCACGGATTCTTCGCCGTGTCGACCTGCATTGCGAATTGTAACATGTACCAGCTTTTCCGACCTACTGATGCATTCAACATACAGCTTTGATAAATTAATGCTGTTCATGGCTTACATTTTCTTTGGATGGGGTTTTTAGTATCCCAATATACAGCTTTTTATGTGCGAACCGTAGACAGCGTGTGTGTGTTTAGCTATACGGGCCCTAACCACGTATAAGCCCTAACTGGATTTGGTATGCACATCGCGCTAAACGGAGACGTATAGCTAAACACACACACACGCTGTCTACAGTTCGAACAGAAAAAGCTGTATATTGGGACACTAGAAACCCATCCAAAGAAAATGTAAGCCATGAACAGCATTAATTTATCAAATCTGTATGTTGATTGCATCAATAGGTCGTTAAAGCGCTTATCTTTTACAAATGGAAATGCAGGTCATCTACACGCCGATCTTCCAAGTTCGCGCACGTCTATTTATAGCTGACGCGCGGAATACATTGTTGTTATATCGCAACGAAATCCATTGACAGGTGCTTTCGCGTGAAGGTGCATTGACCCGCATTTCCAATTTTGCAATGCACGACCTATTCATGCATTCAACATTTCTCCTCCTCCTCCTCCTCCTCCCCCTCCCCCTCCTCTCCCTCTTTCTCCTCCCCCTCCTCCTCCCCCTCCCATTCCTCCTCCCCTCCTCCTTCTCCCCCTCCTCCTCCCCCTCCCCATCCCCCGTCCTCCTCCCCCTCCCCGTCCTCCTCCCCCTCCTCTCCCCGTCCTCCTCCCCCTCCTCCCCTCCTCCCCCCCTCCCCCCCGTCCTCCTCTCCCTCCTCCCCTCCTCCTCCCCCTCCCCGTCCTCCCTCTCCTCCTCCCCCTCCCCGTCCTCCTCCCCTCCCCCTCCCCGTCCCCTCCCCCTCTTCCTCCCCCTCCTCCCCCCGTCCTCCTCACCTCTCCTCCCCCTCCTCCCCTCCTCCCCCCGTCCTCCTCCCCCTCCTCCCCCTCCCCCTCCCCCCCTCCTCCTCCTCCCTCCTCCCCTCCTCCTCCCCCTCCCCGTCCTCCTCCCTCCTCCCCTCCCCTACTCCTCCCCTCCCCCTCCCCTCCTTCTCCCCCACCTCCACCCCCTCATCCCTCCTCCCCTCTCCTCCCCCCCCCTTCTCCTCCTCCCCCCTCCTCCTCCCCTCCTCCTTCCCTCCTCCGCCCCCCCTCCCCTCCCCCCTCCTCCCCTCCCCCTCCCCCTCCTCCTCCCCCCTCCTCCCTCCTCCCCACCTCCCTCCCTCTCCCCCCTCCCCCCTTCTCCCCCCCTCCTCCCCCTCCCCCGTCCTCCTCCCCCCCGTCCTCCTCCCCCTCCCCTCCCCCTCCTCCTCCCCTCCTCCCCCCTCCCCTCCCCGTCCTCCTCCCCTCCTCCCCCCCGTCCTCCTCCCCCTCCTCCCCTCTTCCTCCCACTCCCCTCCTCCTCCTCCTCCTCCTCCTCCTCCGCCCCGGCCCCTCCTCCTCCCTCTCCCCCTCCTCCTCCCCCTCCTCCTCCCCCTCTTCCCCTCCTCCTCCCCTCCTCCTCCCCTCCTCCTCCCCCTCTTCCCCTCTTCCTCCTCCTCCCCCTCTTCCCCTCCTCCTCCTCTCTCCTCCCACCCCCCCTCCTCCCTCCTCCTCCTCCCCACCCCCCATCCCCATCCTCCATCCCCACCCTCCATCCCCACCCTCCATCCCCACCCCCCATCCCCACCCGCCATCCCCACCTCCCATCCCCACCCACTATCCTCACCCTCCATCCCCACCCGGTTCCGGAAAATCCTGTTTCTTCGCAGAAGACGCCGCTGTCGTGCTCGGAAAAACGCGTTTAGGCCCTCTATTGGACCTCGGAGGTGCGATAACTTTATACGCGAAAATCCGTATAGGATAGGCTAACCAGACTGACGCGCATACCGATAACGCGATTAGTAAACTAAACGGACCGACGTTTGCAGGCCCAGGCTGTAGGGCCCGTGTAGCTAACCGCGTTTAAGCTCTAAACGCGTTTATGCTAACCGCTTCTGACGTGCATACAGGCCCAGGTGTGTAGAGACCAGCACGTCATGACCAGGTGTGTAGAGACCAGCACGTCATGACCAGGTGTGTAGAGACCAGCACGTCATGACCAGGTGTGTAGAGACCAGCACGTCATGACCAGGTGTGTAGAGGCCAGCACGTCATGACCAGGTGTGTAGAGGCCAGCACGTCATGACCAGGTGTGTAGAGACCAGCACGTCATGACCAGGTGTGTAGAGACCAGCACGTCATGACCAGGTGTGTAGAGGCCAGCACGTCATGACCAGGTGTGTAGAGGCCAGCACGTCATGACCAGGTGTGTAGAGACCAGCACGTCATGACCAGGTGTGTAGAGGCCAGCACGTCATGACCAGGTGTGTAGAGACCAGCCCGTCATGACCAGGTGTGTAGAGACCAGCACGTCATGACCAGGTGTGTAGAGGCCAGCACGTCATGACCAGGTGTGTAGAGGCCAGCACGTCATGACCAGGTGTGTAGAGACCAGCCCGTCATGACCAGGTGTGTAGAGACCAGCACGTCATGACCAGGTGTGTAGAGGCCAGCACGTCATGACCAGGTGTGTAGAGGCCAGCACGTCATGACCAGGTGTGTAACCAGCCCGTCATGACCAGGTGTGTAGAGACCAGCACGTCATGACCAGGTGTGTAGAGACCAGCACGTCATGACCAGGTGTGTAGAGGCCAGCACGTCATGACCAGGTGTGTAGAGGCCAGCACGTCATGACCAGGTGTGTAGAGACCAGCCCGTCATGACCAGGTGTGTAGAGACCAGCACGTCATGACCAGGTGTGTAGAGGCCAGCACGTCATGACCAGGTGTGTAGAGGCCAGCACGTCATGACCAGGTGTGTAGAGACCAGCACGTCATGACCAGGTGTGTAGAGACCAGCACGTCATGACCAGGTGTGTAGAGACCAGCACGTCATGACCAGGTGTGTAGAGGTCAGCACGTCATGACCAGGTGTGTAGAGGCCAGCACGTCATGACCAGGTGTGTAGAGACCAGCACGTCATGACCAGGTGTGCAGAGACCAGCACGTCATGACCAGGTGTGTAGAGGCCAGCACGTCATGACCAGGTGTGTAGAGGCCAGCACGTCATGACCAGGTGTGTAGAGACCAGCACGTAATGACCAGGTGTGTAGAGGCCAGCACGTCATGACCAGGTGTGTAGAGGCCAGCACGTCATGACCAGGTGTGTAGAGGCCAGCACGTAATGACCAGGTGTGTAGAGGCCAGCACGTCATGACCAGGTGTGTAGAGGCCAGCACGTAATGACCAGGTGTGTAGAGGCCAGCACGTCATGACCAGGTGTGTAGAGGCCAGCACGTCATGACCAGGTGTGTAGAGGCCAGCACGTAATGACCAGTCGTGGGATGAAGGCATGCAAGCAGACAGACGCACGCACTCCTACGCTTACGTACACATGCAGACATAGGTGCAAGCAATCACAAAGAATGTGTATATGTGACCAGCCACGACAAAACCAGTGCTAAGTCCATTTTTGGACAAAATGGGGTTTTAATACTTTTGAATTCTGCATTCATTTCTGTTTGTTTTGATATAAGAATGAACAATGTGAGTTAATTAGAATAGGAGTTACAGGCATTTCAAGTTGGGTACTGAAGCAGCGGTCATTTTGAAAAAACGGTCTCAGAAGATTTACTCTCTTCAGACATTAAACACCTTAGCAACGGTACTTCAAACTCCGTTTCCAAAAATAGCTGACCTTATTTTTCTTCGACATCCACAGAGCGGGAACGCCGAGAGAGCAGCCTTTCTAACGGTATATAACATGAAGGGGTTCTGCAAGGGTTTAGGTGTGTTTATTGCGGCTAAAATGAGGCAATTAACGCTAATTACAGGGAGCTTTTGAAACAATACATAACACAAAAGTCTTTATTTTACCATCAAAATATAATTCTTCAAAATGTTTCCTTTACTGGCATGATAGTTTGAACCATGTAGAATCTATTTTCATCAAAAAGTGAAAATCACCCAGAGTGACCCTCCCCGCCTTTTCTCAGTCGTAGCGCAAAATAGTGCCGCGCGACTTAGCACTGGTTTTGTCGTGGCTGGTCACATATACTTACACACAGAATGAATGAATGGATGAATTAATTAATTAATTAATTAATTAATTAATTAATTAATTAATTAATTAATTAATTAATTAATTAATGAGCGAACGCACGAACGAACGAATGGAGTTTTACTGTCTATCAACCATTGTAGATTTTGTAGGGCCAATCACAAAGAAATACAGGCACAAAGACACAGGCACACACACACACACACACACACACACACACACACACACACACACACACACACACACACACACACACGAGAATTCAATCACATACGCACACACATCCATGCATCTACACCAAATACACTTCTTGCCGCAGGTGCAAATGAAACAATTTATCAACGTCTCCAGTTTGTTCTCTCCTTCGACTTTTCTTCGCAGCATCGATGATACAGACGAGGGGGTCTGAAAGGGAGGGGGGGTGGGAGGAGATGTAGATGAAAGAGTGGGTGTCCTGAGGGGACTGGGGGTGGGGTGGGTGGTGGGAGGTGGAGACGCCGAGGGCAAGCTGCAAGAGAGAGGGCTGACATGATAGAGCGAGGGGATGGGATGACATCGCCTCTTCTTCATCTGTAGGTTAATGGCGAAACCGATACTGGGCGGCCCCGGGGCCCGAGTCAATTTGACGAACAAAGTACGATGTCGTCTGGAGAGATGGCCGGGGGCCACGGGCACGTAGGCCTCAGTTCGCGTCTCCCCTTCCCTGCCCCAGCCCCTAAAAAAGCCAACAGCCCCAGGCCTCCCTCCCTGCGTCAGAAGTTGTTCGCGTTTTGCACCGATGTACTCGCCCATCAAAGACGCCTTTTTTTTCTTCTTCGTCTTCAAATTTGACTCAGCACAGTCTCTGTCCGGGAAGTTCTTACCGCATCTTCTATTGGACATCGCCACTGTCACGTGTTGGTCGTCTGTGACAAGCAGTGTTGATGGATAGCCTACGTTTTCACTGGACTTGGTCAACAACTTCAATCATGCCTAGGTGGAAACAGCCTCCAGTGAACGCGACAGTTTCGATGACGGTGTTGGTGAAGGCACGTCCTCTGAACACGGCGAACAAATTCAATCAGCCATAAACGGAAAGAGCTCCAACTGAACGCGAAAGCGTTCTCGAATCGACGGTCATCACATTGCAAAGGCGTGAATCTTGTCCCTCTTGAGAGCAGAATGTTTCAAACCGAAAATGTAGTCGGCGTTTTCTGCACCTCCATAAAAAGTTAGGCTCATGGTCAGGATAGCTTATAGCTTAATGACACAGCTTCCCAGGCACTGCGCCTGGTGTGGAAGACAACACAGCAGAAAGCGTGCAGAACATCCAGCAAAAAGACTTTGACTAAATCTCATCCAAGGACTTTTGACAAAGCGCCTTGCCTCAGTCAAGCAAGCAAGGTCCACTTTCCAGCCCCACTCACGCCCCCACAGATTGGCCGTGAGAGTGGCGAGCACGGAGTCGAGCCGCTGGCAGGCTTAGGCCGATGTCACCATGCATGTATGTCAACATTTGATAGCCCTTACAACTGCAGATTTAAAGGCTATCAAATGTTGACACATGTTGACATTCGCCCATGCTTGCAATGATTCGCCGTCGTTCGAAACTCGGCAGTCAGTAGGCTTGCTGACGAGGCGAGAGGCTAGGATGTTTGGAGCGTAGCGTTTCGCAGCTGTAGCACCGGATCTGCGGATAGCATCAAGAGTGAACGTGATAGGATCAGTCTATGATCATAACCATACTCTCATACTCTGCTCGTCTCCCAAGATTCATTATTCCTGCACGCTGTCGCATGCAAACAGCCACGCACGCGCGCGCGCGCACACACACACACACACACACACACGCACTCACATACACGCGCGCACGCACGCACGCACTCACACACACATATACAAACGCGCACACACACACACACACACACACACACACACACACACTAACACTCATACACACATACACACACATTCACACACAAGCACACATATACATACACAAACACCCATATGCGCACACAAACACACACACACAAATACACGCGCGCGCGCGCACACACACACACACACACACACACTCAAACACAAATACAAATACACACTCATATACATACACACACAAACACACGCGCACTAATATACACATACACATGCAGGTAAACACACACACACAAACAAACATTCACACACACACACACAGACAAACACAAACACACACAATCACAAACATACACACACACATACACACGCACACCGCATAGACACACACACAAACACAAACATACACACAAACACAAACACAAATATGCACACACACAAACACGCACACACACAAACGTACACACAAACACACGCACACAAACACAAGCATACACACAAACACAAATGTTGTTGTTCGTCCGTCGAGTCGACGAGGACCACTCTAGTCATCCGGGGGGTTGCTGGGACTGGGTCTGTCTGTGTGTGCGCAGATGGCTAACGAGGCCGATCCTGGCACGGAAGGTTCGGGAACAGAAGGGACATGGGACAAGTG